>OZ030024.1:45145200-45322700 GCA_964023405.1 Apodemus agrarius
CCTGTGTGCCTCCTCCTCCATGTTTGACAATGCAGTCCTTCGATTTCCATCTCTGGGGAGTAAGGCTGAAGGGATGGCATGTGAGACGCGACCACTCATCTCTGTCTTTGAGAAGTGCTTATCCTTGAATCTGCCTGAAAGAAGAAATGAAGATGTCTTCTAAATCCAAGACTAGGAAAGACCTTGGTGGGTCCCCAAGGATCTGTGAGTGTCTCTTCAGTGCCTTGGCATTGGCCTGACAGTGGGAGAAACTCGGCATCTCACACAGGGTAGACCTGTGAACATAGTTCAGCTTTTCTAAAGCTGCCCTCGACCCCTTCCAGACATGCTTTAAATCAGTTATTTGGCTTTCTCTTACCGAGGAGCAGGCATTCTCCTGATGGGACATCATGGTGTAAATGAGTTGTTATAATGGAATATGGTCTGAAAGATCCCAATGCATGGGTAATAATTATCGTTCTTTCGGGAAAACATGATTTCCCCTTAAGACTTACATTTAAGCTAAGACTTTGGTCTGCTCTAAGATTCACGCCTTCATCCTCCCATCTATCCCAAGGCGGATCCTCCCATCTTCTCCAGCCTCACTTGCTCATCCTCTTCAAAAGGCCCCCACGCCACTCTTTGGAACCTTAAACAACCTAAGATGAGCCTCTTTCCTCCAGCCAGTTTGAACAAGTCTTACTCACTATTGTAGTCAGTTCAACTTTGGCATGGAAAGACTTCTGTCCCTCAAACTTAAGGTGGCCTTGAGAGAAGTCACTCACCACTCCACAGGCCTTCCTTTGCTCTTTATTTCCTGTCTTTGTGCCATCTTCTTGCTGTGATCAAGAGCCTGGTTCAAAATGGGCAATATAACCTGCTGTACTGGACTTCTTTTTTAATGGAAGACCAGAGTGTTCAGGTAATGGAGAAGGCTTTAGGTACATATACCAGGTACTCTGTCCTGATGGGGAAATAATCAAATTGCAGGTCTTGGTGGGTAGGCCATATGCTATATATGCTTTGGAATGAAAAAGATGTCTGTAAAAGAAGGACTAGAGACCTGGGTGATGCATCCGGCCCTTGAGGCAGTGTTTCTGAGTCAGATGGAGAAATGGTACTGCTGAGTCGGGGACCGTTCCTCAAATGTTTGTGTCCTGGGTCCTTAACGCCTCCATGAAGTCATGGTGGGATGTGAAGCCTAGTAGGGTCTGGGTCCTGAAAGCAGATCTCTCATGCACAGATGAAGGCCCTTTCAGCAAGTTTCTGTTCTTTCAGGATTGAGTTATCTTAAGAGTGGATTAAGCCAGGCCCCTTTGGTGTTCTCTCTTCAGCATTTGTCTGCATGGCCTCATTTTTCCACATGAGCTGAAACATGACCAGGCACTCGCCAGCAGATGAACAGATGTTGCAAATGGTGTACAAGATCCTTGACCAGAACCACGAGTTTAAAACCCTTTGTTCTCTACTAATTACCTAGTCTCAAGTAGTCTGTTGCAGCAATAGGAAACAGACTGAAACGGTTGATAGCCTTGAAAATGAGGGAGAGTAAGAAAAAGAAAAAGAACTCGGCTACCTCCTTTCCATTAAGTCCTAGCGAAGAGGCTGCACATGGGTGGGTCCCAAATGCAAAAGCCAGACTTCCCTAATGAGCCTGCAGGACTGCTGCGGACCAAGCATGGCTCGTGGCAGTGGGTGGCATATGTGCCTGCTGTGCCCACTGGCTTGTGAAAGGGACCGTAATCCATTGGCCCAGTTCTTTCACACCCCAAGCCGGCCAAGGGCCAAGCAGGCCTCCAACATCAAAACCAGCAACTGTGATCTGGCCTTTCATTCTCCCTCCCTCAAAGAGGATTCTATTGCCAGCACCATATGTCGAAAGGGCCCAAGCACAATCCTATTACCATTGCAGGAGGCATTAAATAATTACATTAATTTACCTAAATATGGAAAAAAATCCCTTTGCAAATCAGGGAGGCTTGGCATGTTTTCCGGCTGCACACTGGCTGCTTGGCAAAGCCTGCTGTCCTGTTGGGCGCCTACTGCCACTCGGAGTGTTTCCTTTAATTGTGGGGCACATAGCTTCCCTTGCTCTGTTTAATTTTCTTGAAGCTGGTTTCACATTCTGGCTACAAATATTATAGGGAAAAAAATGCCCACAAAAGTATGGATCGTGTTTGAACATACCCTAAGGGAGGGAACATAAAAATAGTAATTTCTTGTATATGAAACCTTCCACAGAGCAGTCTTTTGCTCGATTGCTTTGCAGACTACAAGAATCTAAAATAAAACGAGAAAAAGAAAAGCCAGCAAAAGCGTGAGGCGACCGAGAAAGAAAGAGACTTGTAAGGCAGGGTTGGAGAGGACACTTGGGTTTGTGTGCCTGACAGCGGCAAGCTGGGCATGGAAACCCTCTAGAGAAAAAGAAAGGTTATGTTTTCCTTACATTTGCCGTCTCTAATCCATATACCCTTGTAAGTTGCTCTAAAACTCACTGAAATGTGGAGGATGCAGACATAGTCCCTGTCTCCCTGACTCAGCTTGTTGGCACAGGGAAGCCAGAGTGACCATCCAACTTCAGAGGCCCCAGACAGTTACAAATTCTTAACTTAGGCACTTCTGGGATTTCCTTCCTGGGCTGAGACCTGCTAGCAGTGGCTTCTTGAATGCTCTGTGAAGAATTATGTCTTTCCTGACTACAGCAGAGTGACGATTCTATACCTCAACACTAGAAGATTATACAAGGGTTAGATTGCTGGGGAAGCATCCAGTAGGCTCCTCTCAATTCTTTTAGGCTTCTTATGCTACAAACTAGGAACTACAAACATTGGGTTCTGGATGCAGAAAGAGGAGATGTTCTTGGTCCTGCCAAGAACAGTAGCTAAGGACCTGCAGTGACAGTTGGGAATAATAGCAATGATCATATTCTTTCTCAGGATAGAGCTTTAAAAGAGGCAGTTCAGACAAGCCTGGAGAGGCAAGCCTATGGGCTCTGTAATGATCCTTTCTACAGGTATTCTATGGGAGTCCAAAGCCATCTTGGAAGTCTTTGGGAACAGAGGGTCATAAACACAATGATTTTTCTTCTCATAGTATCAGGATAACTAGAACCTTGTACTGGAGCAAGAGGGTAATTTTTAATTTAAGATTATAATCGATTGAAGAGGTCTGGGCCCTACCTGCAAGGATGTCACCTGGGCTGCAGGCAAGAGTTGCTGACCCTTGATCCAGGTGGGCAGTGCTGTGGAAGGAAAAGGATTTGATGAGGGTCCGGCAACCTGAGAATGGATTGGCAGCCTTGTGACCGAACCACAGGGCTGAGGAGACCTGGTAGCTCTGGACTGGAAAGAAGAAGTGTTGATTTGGGCTACATCATGTCACTACCAGGAATGTGCTTTGTCAAGTCTCTTCTGATCTTGGTCCTTGATCTTAAGCCAGGAATTGATAGTCTTCAGGGACACAATAGAGTTTTAGGGAGTTTTCAAAACACTGTATCAGGCCAGAGAGAAGTTTTCAATGATACTGAGTCATGTCCAGTCTACACATCTATTCCTAACTTCAACTTCCTATATATCTTCTAGCACCTTTCCTATACATGAAGCAAGTACACAAATAGTCAGTTGCAAATATAATAATATTTTATTTACTCTTATCAATCTTTTGAAACTAGTCTTATGATGTCATCACTATACTATTAGAAAAGAAATGAAGAATAAGAAGGGGTAAGCGACCTACCTAAGGTTACTAATTAGCAAGTGTCAGAATCATGATTTGACCATTTGGTCTTAATGGCTATGTGCTCCAGAGACCTCAAGCTGAACAGTTTTGAAAATGTAAACACCTAGAAGAGTGTATGGCAGAGAAAGGGAGTGAAAGGAGGACGGAGGAGGAAGAAGAAGAGGGAAAAAGAATACTCGTGCAAGTTAACTTGTTTTACTGTAACAGAAATGCCACCCTAAAGCCAAATTCAAGGAGGAGATTTGTTCTGCCTTACCGTTCTGAAGTCTGGGTCCATGGGTGGTTAGTGTGTTGAGCTATGGCAAGGCAGAGAGCATCATGGAATCACATGATAATGTGATAGAGCACAGGTGCTCATATCAGGGACACCAGAAAGCAAGGACAGAGGGAATGAATGTGCCATGGGATGGCTCCATGAGAGCCTTTGACTGATATTTAAGATTAAACTTTTCTATTTATCTTTCTATCTATCTATCTATCTATCTATCTATCTATCTATCTATCTATCTATCATGCATGTGCAAGACAGAGAAGATAGATAGCTTGTAAGGATTTCCACAGAGTGCTTAGAGGCTGCAGAGGTTTACAGAGCCATGTGCTCCTTTGTTGTGGAACCAACATTCAGAGAGAAGATGTGGTGCATTCAAGGGCACAGCTCATAGCCAACTCCCAGCCAAAGCGTACGGTTGGGAAGTTGAAGCTAAGTTCGTCCATCACATCACCATCTCCACTTCCCATGGCACTGAGATATCCTGAGGAGTTGCAGGAGGTTAGAAAAAATCAAAACCACCTCTGAATGTCTGTGTGGCCTAATGAACTCATCCAGATCACCAGATGTACAAAAGTGAAAGGGACCCGATGCACACTCCGTTAACCCTACATCTTTCCTGGCGGCAGCCTCGGGAACAGCAGGAGGACAGCCCCCAGCCTGCAGTGGTGTTACGGATCACAGCGGAAGCATATTGCCATCAGATTAATTTTCCAATGCTCCTACCCCATCCACAAAATCCTGAGAGAACGAGTGTCAGATACACTTAATAATTGCATAATTATGACATCTGTTACTCTCCAGCACCTCTTAGTGGAAAATTAACTGAAGAAATAGCAGGTTCAAAGATGTGTTAACACTCTGATAGCAGATTTAATTGAAATATGACGGGGGAGGATAATGGAGATTAAATTAAGCTCTCAGATAATCATCTGACACAAAGATAATTGAGCCAGCCTCTGCCACATTGATGAACGCTTCGGAGATGCTGTGCGGGGTGGCATTTCAGTATCTTCTCCTTCAGGCAAAATGGAATTCTTCTCCCCCCTCCCTCCTTCTTCTGCCTCTCTTGTCATTCAACATTTGTATCCTCCAAATCGATAATGTGAACAAGAGTGTAATTGGAAATAAAGGATGATCTGAAATCCACAGGAAATTCTGCTCAGGTGTGTGCAGAAAATACAGTGGAAGCTTGGAAACCAGTGTGTTTTTTAGGGGGTGAGCCTCCACCCTGTATTCCCCCCTGGGAACACTTTTCCAGCACCTCTTTCCCAGTGAGGGAGAGCTTTCCTTACGGACGATGTGGGGTGGACAGCCCACGAGGACAGCAGGAATAGGGGAGAGAATGGGAGAATCTGTCTACATCTTTTTCCAATAATTGCTTCATGGCTTTCCTCCTCCCCAGAGAACAATCACCTTGCATTGCAGGGCAGATGAGGAAAAGGTGGTGGCATGGGCTGGTACCCAAAGATGGACAGTACCAGTAACCCAGAGCCACAGTCTCCATTCTCCAAAACTATCCGTGGAAGAAAATGGAATGTGGGGATCCAACATGGCAGGAGGGAAAGACGATGCCCATGGATGAGACCCTTTCATGTCTCTCGCCTTCTAACTCTGTAATATCTCCCCGTGGAAGGGCTAAGTGCTACATCTGGATACAGAATAGGAGCATGCCCTGAAGGGCGGCCTTTTCTCTGCCCTCTCCTCCAGTGCTCCACATACTAGGAGTTCCAGATTTTGGATTTTATACCAATGTGACTGATATGCTTTCCTGATGTAGCCAAGAGAGTGGGATCAGAGAAGACAATGGGTTCAAGTCCCCAACAAGGGGACAATGGGATCAGGTCTCCTGTGAGGAAACAATTGGGCCAGGTCTCCTGTGAAAAGACAATGAGGTAGGGTCTCCTGTGATAAGACAATGTGGCCAGGTTCTACAGACTCAGAACCCTCATGTTTCGGTATGATTCTGTCTCCAGGCATCCCCTAATCCATAATCACTGAGTTCCCTAACCTTGACCAGACGCTATGATTTGACGCAGCTCTTGAATGCCCTTTGGAAAACACCATTGACATAAGTGTCCATGGAGCCCACCATGACCTTGGACCTGACATGGAAATGAGATGTTCATCAGCTCATGTTTGTAACAGTCATACCCCAGTGGGGAGTGATATTTTAGAAGGCTATGGGTATTTTTAGGGGTGGTGCTTTCTAACAGGAGTATATCAGGAGGAGTAATCCTTGAAGGCTATAGCCACTCCTGATTGTCATCTTTCCTTCACAATCCACTATCATTTGAATACCAGCAATGGCAGACTGAGCTGTTCCCACTAGCATGAAAAAAGAACTGAACTCTCTCTAAAGCCACGAGGCAAACAAACCTTCCCCCCCTCAATTGTTTCTGTCAGGCATTTTGGTTACAGCGGCATAAAATTAATAAATGCAGAGGCTATCCTATCTCTGCTGGGTCTTGGCTGACATGTGTGATGCCTTCTGGGCCTGGTGTGAAGGGCTTCTATGGGGAATTCCATTCCCGTCGCTTCTGCATTATATGCTGACCTTGGCAGTAAGCTCTTCAGGGGATGGTGGAACCTCAAACCATGTAATACTCAGTTAAGCCATACTTTAAATACATATTTTAGTTTATGCTGACACTCCGAGGTATGGCTAGGAACACCGGGGCAGAGTCTACTATCTAGAGCATGGTTCTCATAGATCATGGTTCTCAACCTCCCTAACGCTGTGACCCTTTAACACAGTTCCTTTGTTGGGTAGCCCCCAACCATAAAGATTATTTTTGTTGCTACTTTATAATGGTAATTTTGTTACTGTTGTGAATCATAACATAAATATCTGTATTTTTTTCAATGGTCTTAGGTGACCCCTGTGAAAGAGTCATTTGACCCCCC
The DNA here is from genome assembly GCA_964023405.1 of Apodemus agrarius. Classification (NCBI taxonomy): domain Eukaryota; kingdom Metazoa; phylum Chordata; class Mammalia; order Rodentia; family Muridae; genus Apodemus; species Apodemus agrarius. The sequence goes on from OZ030024.1 coordinate 45,152,093, forward strand.
CAAAGGGGTCGTGACCCACAGGTTGAGAACTGCTGCTCTAGATCCTCAAAGGAATCAACACCCCACCACCACCACCACCACCAATCTTCCTCTTTCAAGTCCCCAGAGACTTAGATGTTTATCCGGGAGGAGCGTTCGAGATTTTGAAAGAACATAAGGTTCCATCTTGATGTAGAACCCTGGGGTTCTTGGTCCTACGTCTTCCCTACATCTCTCCAGTGCTGGATACATCAGTGCGCTGCTCATCATGGTCCAAGCTGATGATCTAGGAAGGCTAGCTTGAGAAGAGACATCCATCTGGCCGTCCATACTCTGCTCTGTCTCACACTGTCATTCCACGGAAGCACGAGAGGGCAGGGACTCTGGTAAAAAGAGAACCTAAGGGGTTGTTTTAACCATACTTGGGCAGCCAGGTAATAGGGCACCAGAAATTCCTTTCAAAGAAAAGATTCTTGACCCTCCTCTGACCTCTCTTTTTATCTGCAGGATGGGTGTGCGGGAGCCATAAATCACTTAGCCCCACTTCCTTGGTCTTGTCTCAGGCCACTGACACGGGGCTATTCCAAAGGGGCTTTGCCTGGAAAAAACACCAGAGCCACTGTTCTCAGAGGCGAGGCGTCTTATTGCTCTTACCCTCCAGCATTTGCAGAGCTCCCCGGAGGAGCTGGTTATTTTTCAAATTGCATATCATTTTATTTTCTTGGGTAAACTGCACCATCAGTGATATGTTTTGCTGAGTATTAAATCTCTTTTACATATTTCAAAATAATATCCAATTAAAATGTCAAGGTTACAGCTCCTGTGACTGGAGTGGACAGGGCTCCACCCCTTCTCAGCCTCTCAAAGAGAACATGTAAAATATGTCCTATAATTAGGGGCAATTATAAATTCCAATTAAAAAGAAACCCACACGAGTCTGAAGATATGCTTTCTTTGATGCATCTTGCTCTAATTTACATTCTTGCTACACCCAATTGTCTCTGCTTCCTGGGATGTGTTTCCACACAGACAGGGCTTCCAAAACTACAGAGAAAAGCAGACCAAATCTGGGGAAAGCAAAAAAAGTTCATTAAAAAAAGGTGATTGCGTCTATAACTTCTGGACTTGGTGTTCATTGATTAGAGATTAAACCTCATCCTTTGTACTTTTCAGATTGGGATTTTTAATTAGGATGTCATTATTACACAGATATACTGAAGGCCAAATTGATTTTCCAGATCTTTTGAAATAATAGCACTATTTCTGCAAAATGAAAATCATAATAGATTATTGACTTCAGAAGATTTGGTCCAAGGGCACCTCCCCAATGTCAGCATTTTCAATATTTTCAGTTTCATGCAAAGAGACAGTCATAATTAGGCTTATATTAAAAGTTTGTGCATATTGACTCCATGTTAGGAATGCCTCCCGATGGCGTCTCATTAATTACCCCTGAATTATAGCGGTGGTGACATTGCCCATTGCGGTGCTGTTTACACGGCATACAGCCTTTGTCTTCTGCTTCAGTTTAATTTTTAAAAGCATTCATATCCGTGAGTAGCATTCTTGATATGCATAGTCAAAGGTCCATCAACTCTGGACTTTATATCATCCTTACTCATGTCTCAGAGACTTTTTTCACTGGGTTTTTGGTTCCAAGGGATACCTGATATCCTACCATTCACTAGGCACTTGGGTCCAAACTATTCAAAAAGTATTTATGTACAAATGGCTCAGTCTGATTGGCACTTTCAAACATCCCATTCATTTATTATCTAAAAGCTAGCATTCTGTGTTGATGGGCTGCAGCATTTACAGAACTCTTCACCCTTGGAATGAGAGCAGACCCTATACCTCATTTCCCGCTCCTTGGTAGTGTCGCGATGAACCAGTATCAACATAACCCCACTGGAAACTCATCAAAGGCAGGGTGTCGTCCACAGAACTGTAGTGCAGTCTGATGCTGAGGCTCAGAGCTCCTTCAGGCACGCACACTGCAATGAGCCATGGTGTCGCTGGGTTTTCCTCAAAGACTGAAGTGAACCAACCATGCAGTGCCCCTGTGTGCTATCTGCAACCTGTTGCTGAGTCTCGTGTTCTTTGATGCGTTGGGGTGCAGCTTGGACATCTTTTTGTTACTCTGCTTAGACTAGAAGTTCTCAAGTTCCTAAGGCTACAGTACTTTAATATAATCCCTCATGGTGTGGTGACCTCCACCATGGGTGACCCCCAAAATCATTTTGTTGCTTCTCCATAATTGCAATTGTGTTACTGTTATGGGTCATGATCTAAACATCTGTGTTTCTGATGGTCGACCCCTGTGAAAGGCTCTTTCAACTCCCAAAGGAGTTCTGACCCACAGGTTAAGAACCACTGCCCTATAGGATCGTTGCAACGGAACAGACCCTTCGCATAGAGTGCAAATGGTAAAGAGGAAACAACACTCTGTGCTTTTAAAAAGACAGTTTCATTGCTTAAAACAACAACAAAAACAAACAAGCAAAAAAGCAAAAATGGAAAGATATTGAGCTGTTATGGTTTGAGTTTGGACTATCCAGCATAAACTTTGCTCAAAGACCTGTTCCTAGGATGGTGGGGCCATGCTGGAATGCTGTGGGAAGGGTGCAGCCTGGAGCGGGCATGTCCCTAGGATTGGGTCCTTTAAAGGTGCCACCTGTTCCTCAGCGCCAGCCACCCTCTCTCTGCTTCTGGTCTACCATGATGTGAACAGTCTCTGCCATGTGTGCTGTCCATGACAAACCCCAACATGCCTCTCCCACCTAACTAACGAAACCTCTGAAGTACCTAGCCAAATACATCTTTCTCACTCATGCTGTCCTGACAGATGTATCCTAATGCTGCACAGTTAGCATACTGGGAGGTGGGGGCAATCCCCAAACGGCTATAGTCGAACAGTCCTGGCAGCTCCCTCACTGTGCACAGAGATACACATGTTACCTGACTTCCACAGAATCCAGAACACCCTTCTGAGTAGCTGCTGGGAATGAAACATTGGGGAGACAGAGCTCTTAGAAAATTCTTATTCTGGGGGGGCGGGGCTTTAGGAGACCCATATTGGGGGTTTGATCATAGAGGGAAATCGTTAGGAAAGAATTTGCTGACCATAAATCAGCAGGTTACTCGTCCTAAGGACTTAGTCTGTGTCACGGCGCTTCCCGTCCCTCAGAACTCTTGAGCAGGAAAGAACTCCTTTCTCACATCAGCTGTATTGTTTCGGAACAGAGACTCCTATGTGGCCCAATACTGCCTGTTGAGAAAAAGAAAAAAGTAAAGCCAATGCCACCTGAACAGTCATGGCTCTCCCTCAGGTGTCTAAGTACCCAGCGACAGTCAAGGGGTCTTCAGGCGGGGCTCTCCTGCATCTTGCAGTTTGGCTTCTTCCTCTCATTCTTAATGTGTCTTTCATTAATCCTCAGATTCCTTCTCCCATGTTTACATTCTGTTTCCACGTCAGCCCGCACTGCTATTTTTTTTTTTGTCAACAGGGAACAGGAGCCTTTCACAGTTGTCACTGAATAATTTCAGTATTCTGTTACAGGCGAAGATGGCCCCAGCCTGGACGCTGCACCGAGCTCAGAAGGGGCCTGCCTTTATTAGTTCTAACTTTATTTCTCATAAAATGGGAGGCCATTTGAGTAAAATGATAGTTAGAGGGGAATTCTTAAACAGAACCAGCAAGTAAACACGGCCTTTATGGCTTGAAACGTAATCCCCAGCTGATGTTGTGTTTCACGTTTCAACTGCCAGAAAAACCTGACATCTATATATCAAGGAGATTAATGGAGATTTCAGTGATGGAGTTAAGAGGGTCCCATTGCTGAGGACGGTGTGTTGGTCTGGGGATGATTTGGAGCCTCTCTTATGCATACATTGAAGTGTGCTCATTGGAGTAAATCATAGGAATGTTCCTTTTCTCTTAATCTCTTTTTAATGTTCAAAGGCTTCAGATCTGGGAGGCGGGAGCATAAGAGAAGAGAGAGAGAAAAAGAAGGAGAGACAGATAAAGAAAGGGTGGTCTCACTGTTGCGGACAATATACGGAAATAAGTTTGACCGAATTCAGAACATTCTGGTAGCTTCTAGTCGAGGAATTTCTGTTTCACCCATCAAGTTATCTCAGTTACCCACAAAGACAGAATTTTCCAAATGTAAACCTTTCCTCACATCTTTTAAGTCAGGAAACATGTAGCACCCCAATTCTCTCTCTCTCTCTCTCTCTCTCTCTCTCTCTCTCTCTCACACACACACACACACACACACACACACACACACAATGATTTTCTAATAGTCCCAGTAAACAATGTCGCTTCACTTTGTCCCCCATTGTCAGAAGATTGCTGTTGTTGCTTCTTATAGTAGAACATGCCTCACGAGATCACGCAAAAGACAGATTACATCACACTGACGGAACACAGTAAAGGTTTGCTTGTTGTTCTTCCTTGTATTCTTATTGGGTGCTCAGAGGCCCACCCTTTGTCTAGAGGTTCAAATGCTGATGTTTGCCCAAATAGTGACTTTGCCATCTTCAGCGACCTGGAAACTCGACTGAGGTTTCAGTCCAACAAGTGCCTCACTAACTCCCATTTTGAATGCTCTTCCCAATGAATAGTGCAACATTTGAGGAGCAGCGGAAGCCGTGAAAGGTGTGTCTGAAATAGCGGAAGTCAGACTGTATCTTCCCCGGGTCCTGTACATCTTCTCATTACTTCCTGCCACAAATTCCCACACAAGGGGACACTCCCCCACACTTTCTCCACTCTCAAACTGGAAGGCAAAAGAAACCTTCCCACCCTTGACCCGTTCCCTCAAGTGTTCCATAGCAGCCATATGTAAGGGAAGCAGCGCGCATGCTCTGCTTCTGCCCGGGAAGGGAGGGAGACAGGGAAAGCAGGATCTGATTTGGAGACTTAATGTGCCATTAGGACCCAGTCACGTGGCTCCACCTACCTGCAAAGGACATTGGGACATATCTCGTAATCTGCCCTTCCAGGGAGGAACTTTGGCTTCAGACCTCCATTTTGATGTCAGAACCACAGAACTGCATGGCCGAACAGCCGCCGGGATTTCCCCCTGGGATGAAAAAGTTGAAATAAAAAGAAAATAGTTTCTTTTACAAATTGTATCCCGTCGCCGCCGGCAACAGGCTCCATTTCACTCAGCCTTCACACTGTTCCCTACGAAGAGGCAAGCTTTACTATTTTACATGGGGCTTTCAGGGGAAAAAGGATTTATTTACCTATGACCTGGGTCGCAGCAGCACTGAGTGAGGACATTTACATCAGAACCTAGGCCTCCCAATGTTGGGTTTGAGGTTTTCAACATTGCATTGAAATTATAGGAGCAGGCAGGGCGGGATGGAGCAGGAGCGGTGATCTGGAGAGAGCTGGTGTGGAGTGCCAGCAGGAAGACTATTTGGGCAAACCGAGGAGGGGTAGGATTTGACATCATCATCATCATCATCATCATCATCATCATCATCATCATCATCATCATCATCATCGCAGTGCGAGTCCCTGCAGGCAAATGCCAATCTGATTCCGGGGATAGAATCCCTGGGCACTGCTGTCCTTTTCCTTTCTTCTTCAGAAATCAAAGAGTAACTTCTTTATTGTGTTGTTAATAGAACATTCAAGGTTGTGAGGGCGCTGAAAACGATGTCATTGGTACCCTCTGGCCTCTCAGAAAAGACTGTGGCTCAAGATGAGCTCAGAGCATCTCAGGGCCAGAGCTCCCGGCCTGCCCATCCCAGCTCCTGCGACCCAATCAAATGCTATCGTCCTCCCTGCCAATGGAAGAGTAGAGTTTGGAACCTCTTTGATGCAGAGAGAACTTCTCAAGAACTGTTCCAGGCTTCAGAGTGATGATTTCAAAGAGGTTTGTGGAAATGTTTCATTAATTCTTATAAAGAAATCCTCTTTCCTTAATTTTTTTTATAAACTTCAGACATTTACTTACAATTGCATTTGTTCTGTGAATACAATGACAGAAATTAATAATTCATAGCTTTTGTCAAGGCAAAAAATTTAAAAGGGACAGTTGTTCAATCAAATACAGCTTTAAATGAACAATCTTTATTTAAATAAGATGAAAAAATAAATAATGAGGACTGTTATTGTACTTTGGAGGAATCTCATCTTTTTCTAAATTATATCCGTGGCACGCCAGTGGCATGAAATCCTGGGTTGCTCAGAGCACGTCACGAAAATAACAGGCTCCAGTCTGATAACCTGAAACTTGACACACGCTCACTGTTTGCCTGCCGCACCACCTGAACGTGCAGAAGCCTTCTGCTTGGTGACAGCCACAGAGCAGGAAAACGTTGGGAGGGAGGGACACAGTCACTTCTACAATGGAGGAATTAAGTCCCGGAGAGAAAGAGGGGACTTTCAAGTTCCCACAAATGAGCCTAGGGTAGAGGTCCCTGATGCCCGGGTTCTCAGAGTTGTAGTGCCCTCTGTAGGTCAGCGTACCCTGGGGCCCGCCTGCAAAAGAGCTGCCAACTATTGATTACGGATCTGCAGTGCACTAGGCAAACCAAGCCTTTCCTGCCTACTGCCTGGCCGCTTCCCGGGAAAGCCAGCGTTAAGGATTGCTTGCTTTTGAGGAAGATGATGCTTAGAAGCTTGCTCTTTTCCTCTGTTAAAATGAGAGCGCCCCCTAACTTGAAATCAACTACAACGGAACAAGGGGCCTCCGACAAAACCGAGTCCTGGCAAAAAGTAGATGTAGACCCCCCGAGATGGTCCCTGGACAGGTCTAAGACAGAGGCTGAGATAACTACAGGCTTCCATCTCTTCCTGCCTGGCTGGAAAGTCAGTTCCAATCCTTAGCTGTTTCAGTCATAAAGATGAGTGTGGTACCTGTCTTTAAAGAGAAATAGAACAAAATCCAGAGAGAGAGAGAGAGAGAGAGAGAGAGAGAGAGAGAGAGAGAGAGAGGTCATAAAAGCTAATAGAGGGGTCCAAGGAAAGAGCAATTGACCCTCTCGGTAAGATCAAGAATCTCTGCTTTTGAAACTGGACTCAATCCATTTTAAGTCCTATACTTTGAGGAACCCTTTGCTAAGACCTCAGAGCCCTGCTTTATTGATAAAATGAGGGGGTGTCAGCTAGCTCTCATACTGTAACAAACTGCTCCAAGACACAGGGGCTCTGATTCCACGTGTCTTCAGGTTGGCAGTGGAAGTGTTGCTTCTCAGTGGAGCCTCAGGCGGTAGGTAAGAGCTGCTCACCGTAAACGTGCCTCCCAGCATCCTCTTGGGTCTAGCAGGCTAGAGGCCTCTTCCCAAGGTGACAGCTCTGACACAGCGGGACAGGGAAAACACACAAGGTCCATAAGATCCAGGCACTGTGCAGTTCCAATTGTAATGCACTGACCAAATCCAGGACAGGTATATTCTGCCATCAGTGGGGCTGTAGCAAGAGTGGAGAGTGACTGGGGACGGAAAAGCTGGATCCCGGGTATAGCTTTTCATGTGAGACAATACCACTGTCCCTTTTAGTTGCTTTACTCTGAGAAATACTTAGCTGTAATTCTCAGCTAAATAAATAAATAAATAAATAAATAAATAAATGAGCCCGACTGTGCCTTCTCAGGGAAGAGTCTGGTATCTCTAAGTGGGTCTGTCTTGGGCCTGGTCGGTGAAATAGCAACAGCTGTTGAGGGTGATATTTGGAGGTGAGAAAATGTGTGGTCTTCCTGGACCCATCAGTTTCACCCACTTGTGGGTACAGTATTGACCCTCGTCTCACCAAGCAAAAGAAACAAACGGATCTGATTAGCGAATACTTTCATCTGCGCTCCGATTGAAGTCTCTGAGACTTCCTCATTTTAGAAAATCCCGTTTTAATGCACAGCACATCAGGTAGCTGCAAACATTTCCCCTCCCATCAGTTGTGCAGTCTCTCCCCACGACCAGGGCTGACATCCACATCCTCGGCGGCTCCAGCAAAGCCCGGAGCAGCGTAGGTAGCAGCGTGGGCGAGGCTCTGGGATGGGAGGCTCTCCCACCGTTTCTAATACATATGCATATCATTCCATCCCGATATGCTCTATGCACAGGGCAGTCCCGGGGATGGCCAGGCCCAGACATCCTCCACCACGGAGCTGTCTTCTCGTCAGGAGCTGTGAGATGGAAAGCCCAGCTCTCCCTGGTAGAAGCAGCTGAGTGAAATTGTAGCCAAGGAGGTAACCCTTTGGCCATCCGAGAAGTCTGACCGAGAAGTCTGACCAGTTGGCACATTGTTGTCTCCAAATGAGCCGGCAGGAAGCGGGGTTTCCTAAAACTGGGTTTTAAAGCACTTAGAACAGGAAACCATTTCCCATGCATGTTAGATCTCTCTAATGACTGACTAACTAGAAACAGGCTATCTTAATACTCTGCCCCGAGCCATTACAAATGGCTTTCTTTCCAGACTTCATTAGAATATTTACTACGATTTGGATGGAAGACTTTTGACACTGCAGTCATAAAATTTACAGGGGGAACTTTTCTTCTTTCTCTCTTTTCAGTCTGAGAAGAGACTGTGGAAGAAGAGGGGGAAACCCTTAGCTCCTCCAGCCGCCAATTGCATTCATTAGTCTTCATGTCACACGACCTCTAGTTAAGGAAATAAATAGCCTCGTGGTCCTCCAATAAATTGCCTTCAGAGAAAAACAGCTATATCTCCCCTTTGCCGACTCTCGCCTCTTTCAGAAGTGACAAAGGAGGAAAAAAATTCCCAATGTGGATGCTCTCTCCCTGGGTCTCCCTCATCTTATGACTGGGCCACAATCATCGTCCTCATTTCCTCTTTAAGAAAACAAAGACTGCGAGTTTCCAGAAGCCACACAGCTAAGTAGGCGGCAGAGCAAAGAATGTGATGGCAGTGTCAGTCAAACAAAGCTCTCCAGAGAGTCGCGGATGTTGCTAAGCACGCCCAATCCTCAAGGAGAGGCGGTCTATGTGGACAGGGTCTGCTTCCTGGAAAAGAAACCTGAACTCATTTCCCGCCCCCATGCTCCCACACCCCCACCCCCCCCACCCCCACCCTCCCACCCTCACCCACCCCACCCCAACCCCCAACCCCCCAACCCCCCCTACCCCCACCCCCCCCACCCCCGTCTTCCTTTCAGGAACCCAGTACTGTCCTGTGCATGACTGCAGCACTTTCTCTTCTCATTGGTGTTATCCAATAAGAAGGAAGAATTTATTTTGGCTCACAGTTTGAGGGGATACAGCACATCAAAGTAGGGAAATCTGAGTGGTGGGAACATGGGTGTCTTAGTTAGGGTTTCCATTACTGTGAAGAAACTCCATGGCCAACTCTTATAAAGGCAAATATTTAATTGGGGGCTGGCTTATGGTTTGAGAGGATTTAGTCTATTATCATCACGGCAGGAAGCATGGCAGCATGCAGGCAGACATGGTGTTGGAGAAGGAGCTGAGAATTCTGCATCTTGCTCCAAAGGCAGCCAGAAGAAAAAAGGCTGACTCTTCCGCATCGGGCAAGGCATAGGCATAGGACCTCCAAGCCTACCTACACAGGGACACACTTCCCCCAGCAAGACTACACCTATTCCAAAAATGCCATACCTACTAATTATGTCACTCCCTGTGGGCCAAACATTCAAACACAGGGGTTTATGGGACCTATTCAAGCCACTATGGTAAGGTAGCTGACCACACTGTGTTACAGTCAGGAAGGAGAGAGCAAGGAATGATGGTCCTGCTTGCTGCTCTTCTTCTTCTTCCTCCTCCTCCTCCTTCTCTCCCTCCTCCTCCTCCTCCTCCTCCTCCTCCTCCTCCTCCTCCTCCTCCTCCTCCTCCTCCTCCTCCTCCTCCTCTTCTTCTTCTTCTTCTTCTTCTTCTTCTTCTTCTTTGTTCCATCTTCCAGCCCTTGGGATATACTATTTTCATTCAAGGTGGACTTTGGGTCCTCAGTTAAGCCTCTCTAGGAAAACCTTCACAGGTGAGCCTAAATGTATGTATCCTGGGGGATTTTATATCTACTCAGATTGATAAGAAAGTTTAACCCTCTCAATGATCACTTTGAAGTCAAACCTCTAATCTGGAGGGAGTGACTTAATATTGAGTTGGCCTGGAGTGTTGGCTCCGTGGTTAAGAGCACTTGCTGTTCTAGCAGAGGACCTTGGTTGGATTCCAGCACACACAGGGATACTCAAAACTGTCTGCAACTCCAGTTCCAGAGAATCAGATACCCTCTTCGTACCTGCACAGGCAGCAAGTACACATAGCAAACATACACATATCTATAGACAAAATACACCATACGCATAAAATAAGTTTTTAATTTCTTTTAAAAAGAAAGAGGATGCTATGGGGCGGGGGCGAGGTTCTATTTGTCTCAGTATTCAACAGCTCTATGAATGTGGAACATGCTGACAGGATGCTTGAAGAAGTCAACAGCAAGACTGAAGAGAGACCTATGGTAAGGGAGGACACAGACCTGACAGGGTAGACACAGGGAGAGACACTGAATTGGATTTAGGATGAGATCAAGGGCAGAGAATGACATAGGGTATTTGAGTAAGCTCTGACTGAAGTTGGGAAGGGAGACTCATGTGAGAACATTCTAGAACAAAGGAGCATTAAGCACCAGAGATGCAGGGAGTGTGTGAAGAACAGAAGTGGCCCCCATGTCTTTGCTCATGTCCCTGTGGTTCTAGATTATACTCAGAACCCTAGGTTCTTGGATTCTGTGTCTGTATTAGAAAGCTACATACCCCTATAACATATGTGGTCCTGTATCTGAACATTCCCATTGGGTCTCAACACATCGCACCCCAATATGTATGTGGAATCTTCAAACACTACATAGTCTCCTAGAATGCTCTATGAATGCAGAGTCAAGACCACGATGATCATTCCTAAAACACGGTGTGCACCTTAGCAAGCAATGAAGAGCACGTGTGTTATCATGTTTCCCCCCTTTTTTGTCTTGATTCCTAGGAAGCTCGATGTTAAATTTAATATTCAATTAAAACAACAAAGTTAGCCTTCAAGGCTTTGAGTATTTTTAATGCTTAATTGTGAATCTGCTTTTCATTGCCTACAGCCTCTAGTGCTTTTGGACGGGTGTATAAATAACACATGTACATAAAATCACGTATGCCAAACATAAAGGAAGGTTGATCTGCCTAAAAAAATAACATTTATAATCAGCTCACTGTATGTTTCAGATAAGCATTGTTTTCTACTCCAATTCCATGGAGGTGACCACGTGACCAAACTGTCTCAGGAAAGGAGAAAGAAATACTGTTGTAGAGCAATATGCGAATATTTCCTGTGGAGGTCTGAATGAGAATGAATGCCAGAGGCCCATATATTTATTTGAACACTCAGTCGATAGTTGATGGAACTGTTTGGGAAGGATTAGGAGGTGTGGCCTTGTTGGAGATGTGTCTCCAGGGGTGGGTTTTGAGGTTTCAAAACTCCATACCATTTCCAGTGTCTTTTTCTCCCTGCCCATCATTTCTGAACCATATATAAGCTCTCAGCTACTTCTCCAACAACATGCCTGCCTGTGAGCTGTCATGTTTCCTGTTATAATTGGCATTGGCTCTAACTATCTGCAGTCATTAGCCTCAAAATTAATGCTTTTTTAAATAAGTCACTTTGGTCATGGTGTTTTATCACAGCAATAGAAAAATAACTAAGACATCTCCTTTCCCCAACAAGCATAGTTACCAGTACCATGACCCTATGTCATCTCTCATCACATATGAATGTTGGGCATGGCCACATGACATGCCTTAGACAATGAGACATTAGTAAGCTGCATACAAAAACATGATGAACAACCACATATATGGCCTCCTTGAAATGTTGCTGCCACCATGTGACCCCACCAGGTAACTTTATTGAAGATGACAGATACATGGAGAGATCTAATCATTAGAGCTGGCCTTTGATTCAAGAAAACTGTATGAATGAGGTCAACAAAATAGCAGAGTCTGTAAGCAGATAGAAGGATTGAATGAGAGTGTATTCTGGAGGCTGAGACATTTAAACTTTGCTTCCCAGTTGGTGGCACTGTTTGAAGAGGTTTAGGAAGTAAAGCCATAATGAAGGAAGTATGTCAGTGTGGTGTATCTGAGAGTGTAAAGCCCCTACTGCTTCCATGTCATTCTCTCTGCTTTGTTCCTGCATTTGAAGATATGGACTCTTAGCTTTCTTCCCATGTCACCATGACTGCTTTACTGTGAAACTCCCTGCATGGTGGACTCTTAATGCCCCTGGAATCAGAAGCCAAGATAAACTCTTTCTTCCTTAAGTATCCCGTGTCCTGGGATTTTATCCCAAGCACAGACAAATGACTGACACAGCAATCCATGTATTCTTTGGAATGAAAAAAGTTTTGTTCTGCCTTGTGCCAGTTTCTGAATGCTTATGACGAAGCAATAGGCAACTGACACACTCATCCATTCATCCAAAATCTCCTTCAGAATCAGTTCTGCAGAACTGATGTTGCCCAGGTCCATTAAGTCATGAACAAACATCAAGGCTTCCTAATAGCCTCAGTTGCCCCCAACAAAGCATTCCAACACAGACCATATCTTTTCTGAAAACATACCACATGGAATACATTCCTCTTGACCCAGGAGCTGCATTGCTAACACAAGTAACCACCATCTCAAAAAGCCCAATCAATGATAAGGCCAAAATAATTTAGACCATGTGTGATTGACAGAACAGATAGAGATCTGAAAAAAAGAGGGCTATTTAAGAAACATTCTAGTACCTATAGTATGATATATTCATGGAAGATATCAATGTATATGAAACGTATACCTGCATAAAACAAAGCCATTAGAGAACAAAGGGTTCATAAGTCACAATAATAGGCTCACGATAATTTTGATGGATATTTAGAAATGTTAGTCACTTACTGAATTGTTGGTCGCTTGAAGACAGCCATAATAGAATTTAGAACAGATTACTGGAGATATATATATATATAAAATTACTGGATATATATATATATATATATATATATATATATATATATATAAAATTACTGGATATATATATATATATATATATATATATATATATGATTTCTTATTTTTTAAAGGCTATATTTAACAAACTATTGAAAATGAGAATAGTTTATATATTTCTCCATGCATATATTTAACATTTACTCAGGCAACATCTAGGAAATGGACCTTTCTATATAGAATGTATCATACCTGTGAGGAAAGAAAAAATTAAATGGAACAGCAAAGATTTGGATCTGTTTTATTCAGCCTGTGCTTTTCAAACCCTGTGAAGGTAGCCTCCCCCTGCTTTAATATCAAACATGAAAATTAAAGGGAAATTCCTCCACCTCTAAAATAACAAAAGTCGTTCACATGTTGCTAGGTTGGTGGGCACGTGGTTTGCCCCGCAGAACACCATCGATATTTCAAGGAGCCCTCAAGAGACAGAGTGGGAAAAGGCTAGGTGTTGCCTTAGGTTCCTGCCTAGCGACCAGCAGTGAGCAGGCCCTGAGTGGTGGGATTAGTTCCCAGGAGAGCATGAGTTAAGACCATCTCAGACACTTGCCATTCATTAGACACTCACCAGGCTGTTTGGACTCACTAGTCCCTAGGGTAATGAGCCAAATAAACCTCATTTCTCTATAAGGTATCCATCTTCCAGTATTTTGTTATAGCAACAGACGATAAAAACAAAGACAGAGTGGGCAGGGCAGCTCTTCAATCACCACCACAGTTCCAGTTGACAGATGACACTGCTGAGACCTGAAAAAGTGGAGTGACTTGGCTGATGTCACACTGGCAGTAAATATCAGAATAAATGCCTGTCATTTTTTTACCATACGGTACTGGTTCTATTATTAAATTGTGGCAGGTGGTGAAGTCTAACCAATTCCTCATATCTTCCTCAAGCCTTCATTACTGACTACATGTCTTACATTAGTTAGAGAAAGAGAGGGCATGATTAAAGCGAAAAAATTAGTGTACAAAGGCATGATGCTAGAGGCACGAAAGGAACCAGAGCCAATGACAGCTGTAAGCTCAAGTCAGAGAGTCACTCAAAGACAGGGTCTCAATGAGTCCCTGTCCACTGCCTGCCGCTTAGCTACTTGCTGGCAGGAGATGGTGTGATCTCAATGCATGCTTCTCTTAAAAAAAAAAAAAGAAAGAAAAAAAGAAACTGAGAAAAATGAAGAAGAGCTGAAGTAAAGTGGGGAGGGGAAGGAAGAAAAAAATTCACCAGGAAAGCAAATGAGAAATAAAAATCACAATGGTATATGGTTCTCCAATGGTCTAGAGCACCCACCTGCCTCTAAGTATGCATGGGAGATAACATGCTAGGGTAAAAGATGATACTAATAATAATGCCAACCAATCATATCTTTTAAGTAAATGAAACACAGGGCGGGATTTTTTTTCAAAAGACAATAGAAATAAAAAGTGCTTTTCAAAAGAGCTGATATTTACGTGGATCAATATGATTCAATATGCGCAATGTAGAAGATTCATTTTCCTAGAGAAGCTGATTCTCCAACCACAGGGAGTCAGTACCATCAATTATAGATGCATCCACATTCAAATGAATGGGCTGTCCCAGGGTTTGTCTGCATAGTCCCGTCAAGTGTTCACGATTTTTCTTCCTCTTAAAAAATCAAATTTGCCTTGAGAGTTAAATTGGATTAAGAGGGCTTGACTGGTGTGTTGTTGTTGTTGTTGTTGTTGTTGCTGCTGCTGCTGCTGCTTATGGGCTTTTTTTTATTGGTCTCAAATCTCTTATCTCTCTCCACACCTCCTCGAATTTGAATGAGACTCCCTTGTAGGTGTACTTTTGAATAGGCGTTTTCTCCATCTTAACAACTCAAGCAGTTCAGAGGGGTGACCACTGGTCACCCAATCAAGAGCTTTCCCCTGAGGTCCAGCTAGCTCTGTGTTCCCCCTTTAAAGCCAGGCAAGCTCAAATGTTCCACTTGTCTCTGCTCTGTCATTGACTTTCTCATGAGTAATGTGACACAAGGGGAAAAAGGTGAGTTAATCCCAAAGCAGACACCCATCCCTGTGGGATCATACCTTAACCCCCAATCCCTGTAGGATCATACTCCCCCCACTTCCCTGTAGGATCAGACTCCACCCCATCCCTGTACGATCAGACTCCACCCCCTTCCCTGTAGGATCAGACTCCACCCCCATCCCTGTAGGATCACACCTGTACTCAGTCAGTATGGCTGCCATGAAGTTGGGCATACTTCTAAGCATACTGCTGCCATCTAATTTTGGACCCCAGTTTGGGTGAAGGAGTCTAACAACATCCTCTACGGAGTCCGGCCAACTGCACACTTCCATGAGCTTCTCTTTTCTGATCTTTCAAGATTTCATAGCAGATTCATGAGCTTCAAAATCATTCAATATTCCTACCTTAAATAAAATGTAACCAAAATTTACAATGTAAGACAACTTGCTGATGGGAGAAATGAGTGGATTGCCTTCCCTTTCTTCCTTTTGTGATGTACAAGCTACTGGGCCTTGTTTGTACTCAAACTTGGCTTTGAAAAGCAGCTTTTCCCTTTGCTGACAAAAAGGAAATTGCAGAGCCCCCCCCTTCTTAAACCATTTGCTCTTCCAGCATTCCCAGCCTACTTACTCATCTGTGCTTCTCAGACTTGATCCATCTTCTGAAAGCCCCTTCTCCCCTTGATGGTCCTCCAGTACAGAGTGATCTTGGTTCTTGATGTGTCAGAGTATTGAATACTTGTTACTTATTTCAGTAACTGAAAGCATCCTGCTACTCCTAATGGCCTTTTCCAAGGGAGTCACTCTAATTTTGTATCCATGTGTGATATTTTGAACAAAAATGGCCCCATAGGCTACTATGTTTGAATCTTTGGTCCTCAGTTGGTGGAACAGTTTGGGGAGGTTTGCCCTTATTGGAGAAGATGTGTCACTGGGGTCAGGCTTTGAGGTTCCGAAAACCCATACCATTCCCAGTTAGCTCTCTTGGTCTTACGCTTGTGCATCAAGAAGTGAGCTCTTTCCTTCTGCTCCAGCGCCATGTCTGCCTGCCTCCTGCTATGGTCCCAGCACAAGGGTAATGGGCTCTACCCCACTAAAATTCTAAGGCCCAATAGATTATTTCTTCTATACACTTCCTTGGTCATGGTCAGCAAAAAAAAATTTACCTTTAAACTTGGAACTTTGTGACCATGGGCATGATATCACAAGTGAAAGACTTTATCCCCTGAACTCATGCAACAGGTGATCATCAACACACAGGCACCCTTCCAGCTATATCTGTGGGGACAGGCGAAATATGAGGGGCTTGGTCGCATTTAAAGTCATTTCATTAATTGTATTAGTTGCAACTATTTCAAACCCTGAAGTCTGAAGCACTTCTTATCCAAAGCATATTGAATAAAGAATACTTGGTTTGTGATGGATGACCAGTACTTGTTAAACCAGACTTCCGTCATGAAAACTTTCAAGGATTATCCATGGTTTCCTAGAGCCACTAAGGTAAAGGAAAGTAGACAGACCAAGCACCTTAATAGTAACTAATTCTAGTCAAGGCATTGGGTGAGCCTTTAAATCTTCAGAATTGGAAAGCCCTATTACAAAGTTTAAATGATCTCAAACCTTTACTAATTTCTTGTAAGATATTGAAGGAAGCAGTTTACTAATATGGTAAACATAGTTACCTTAGAGATGAAGAGGGAGAGAGAGGGATAGAGGGAGAAGAAGAGGAGAAAGAAGAAGAAGAAAAGGAGGAGGAGGAGGAGGAGGAAGAGGAGGAGGAGGAGAAAAGAAGGAGGAGGCAGGGAAGTAGGAGGGGGAGAAGAAGAGGGAGAAGAAGAGGAGGAGGAGGGAAAGGAGGAGGAGGAGGGGAGGAAAGGAGGAGGAGGAGGAGGAGGAGGAGGAGGAGGAGGAGAAAAACAAACTATGCTTGATAACCAGACATAGCTCACCACACATATGCCTGTGCACAGACAGACACACGGACTCAGTAGGAACCTTGTTTTTTTGTTTTGCTCTTTGCCCCAAGTTAAATTCCAGGTAATTGGTCAGAGGGATTAAAAGCACTGGGAAACCGTGTGGCTTTAATGGTCTCACACCTGCCTTCCTATAAATCGGCAACCTATTCCTGTCCTGCAACTTTTAAAGCTCTCCACTTGTGATTTACAGACACAGCCAATTAGGTGGCAAAGAAGGTAACATTTTGGGGAGCCCTTTCAGGGGTCAGCCATTGCCTGTCCTCCCGACACAAGATGAAAAGCCACTGAGCAGTTCAGGTCTTCCAGCCAGAACTCAGCTAAACTCCAATTTTCCATTTGCATTCAGAAATTGCTAAGTAAAGGTAGGACACGCTGTCCTTCGGGACCACCTGAGCAAGCCATCACTGCAACTCCCTTTTCTTCCCCAAGTCTCCTTTGTGTTAGGTTACTTCTCTGGGACAAGATGCATTCCAGTGACAGTCCCACTTTTGCATCTAAAGGGTCAAATGGAACCTCTGACAGCATCTGAGGGTGGGAAGAAGTATGGCCCCTAGGGGGGCCAATAACAGCTACATTCATTGAGAGTAAAGCCTATTAGAGAGCTGCAGATGCTCATCTGTCCACACGTGGTCGTGGCCTTGCTATAGTAATGATAACTGCCTCCGTTGCCAACCTCTGCCCTTTGGACTCCGCTGCTAATTCAAACGTTACCCTAAGGAATTAGTCAATCCCAAGGAGTTTTCATCAGTTAGGAAGGAAGGAAGCTAGGAAGGGAGGAAGGGAAGTTGGTGGAAGAAAGGAAGGAAGGAAGGAAGGAAAGAGAAGAGAAGAGAAGAGAAGAGAAGAGAAGAGAAGAGAAGAGAAGAGAGAAGAGAAGAGAAGAGAAGAGAAGAGAAGAGAAGAGAAGAGAAGAGAAAAGAAAAGAAAAGAAAAGAAAAGAAAAGAAAAGAAAAGAAAAGAAAAGAAAAGAAAAGAAAAAGGAGAGAGAGAATTGTGTTTTTCATAAGGACCCCTAAAGTTTCTTTCAAGTCAGAACACTGAAGTTCCTTGGTGGTAGAGATGCCCCTGGCCAGTGTAGAAAGAAACCAAATTTGTTTCTGGGAAAGGAACTGCATGGAAACCCAGTTCTCTCCTGATGGAAGAGTCTGTGAGCAGAAGGGACCCACCCACCCACACCAGCTGAGCCACCTCTCTCCCATGAGATTAGATAGAGGCTCTGCCTCTTACAAACTGTGTTCTCTGTTGTCTTTCTCTTGGATCATTCCACAGCACTTTTCTCTTCTCACTGATTCTGAAAGGGAAAAACAGAAGAGCCAAATGAGGAGAGAAATGACGTGTTGGGTCATGACTCTTGCTGAGGGTAGAGGTCCAACAGCCACAGATGATTTTAAATTGGACAAGCATAGTCTGAAGGCTTTTGTTCACTTTTAAATCCATATTTTCAAAGAATGCAGGAAGTAGAGATGCTGGCTAGAAGAGGACTCCTTAGATTTCCCTTTTCAGTCACTAGGAAACAAGAATAAAAAAAAAACAGTTTACATTATACCAGATTTATGAGTTTAACTGAATATATTAATATTAATTCCAGAGGTTTTAGAAGCTTTCAAAACACCTTCAAAATGTGGTAAGATGAAAGCTGATATATTAATATGTTCATTTGACAGCTTCAGATTTTTATAAGAAATTAAGTAATCAAGGGCCTTATTTCAGCACATGATCAAGACTCACAACAAACAGAATGATACTCAGCTTAGCACAAATAATTGACACCAAGCCTCAAGGCCCAAGCTGCATGACCTTTGTATGGCCCATGAGAAACCCATATCCCTTTAGAGCTGAACTCTCATGTTGTTGACTAGAAATAAAGCACTATTCATATATATTCATAATATAATATTATATTATATTATATATACACACATATATATACATACACATGTATGTATGTATGTATGTATGTATGTATGTATAAAATCACAGAGAGATATCGTATTAGAAAAGAGATTTATACAGGTAAATTATCTTTCTGCTGTTTGTTTTGTTTCACTGTGAAAAGGAAAAATGAAAACTTAGTATTGGTTGCAGTTAAGCTGACTTCAAGATTATATGCCTCAGAAGAAATTTGAAGATTAACATTTAAAAAAGAAAAAAGATCTTTTACACTCCTTTCAAAAATGGCCTGGGAAAGCAATATACACACAGGTGATGTGCTGATCCGATTTCCCCTCTCTATTGAAAACTATCGAAAATTATACGATAGAGAAAACAGTTTTCCATAAAAAGAATTTTGAAAAAATTTGAGTATTCACTGACTGGTATTTGTAAACAAGAAGCCATGTGGTACAATTCCAGAGTCCCCCCCTGGGTAGGGTTTGTTTGAAGAACTTCAAGGTAAATAAGAGAAAAAAACTTGCATCTGGCTCAGAACTAGTACCAACAGGCATTTCCCAACACTTAATACAGATAATTCTTCCATACTCGTACAAATCCACAGAAGAATATCAAACCCATGAGCATGGAGCATCCCAAAGAGAAGGCCTGGGTTCCAAGGCTAGTTTGTGACATCAAGTTAGGGTGTCCTTGGACAAGACACTGTATTAATCATCAGTTGTTAGATGGATAAGCTAGAGGGGAGATGATGTTTGCCCCCACAGTGTGGTTGTAAGGATTCATTCAGACAATTCATGGGAATGTTTAAAAGAACCCACAAACAAAGCAGAAACTTAGTAAGTATTATTAACTACCAGAGTGCAGACACTACAAACATAACAGAGTTGTCAGTATATCTGATGCGGCTCTAGGCGCCACCTTCAGAGATTTTGAAACCTCCATATAGGTGTATAGTTCCCATATGAGCTGGACCGGAGTCCAGGCATGGTTTGGGGAAGAGTGACTTGCAGTAAGCAGGAGAGTGGAGGTTGGAAGGCAGCAGAACGGAGGTTCTTCAAAGCTAGAAGGCTGGAGCCCCATTTGCCACTATTACCCACCATTAGCTTGTATAGCCTTGACCTTTGATAGTGTCCTGTGTATAACCAGTTTGTTCATAACGCACTGTGACTGACAGCTGTCATAGAGATTTCCCGATGAAAGTGAACAGAATATGGCCCAGTGTAGCACCTGTGGGATCCTAGAGAGAGAGAGACCCTTACTGTGTGCTGCTCAGGCAAGGGTTGAGGGTGTGCACTCTGATTGGTGGAATGATTTAGAAAACACATTGTTAAAATTAATGCCTGTGTGGACGCAGAGATAAATCAGGGAGAAAGAAAGGTGAAAACTAAGTAAAATGTTAAGAAAAGACACCTGAAACAGCCAGTGGACAAAGAGCCTGATTCACATGTCTTGAAGTTTGCAGAAGACTTAAGAGCAGACAGTTCTGTGAAGTTGGTAAACTACCCCCATGCCCATGGAAAGTAGGGGGCAGCTCTTGGCTCCTGTTCTCCATGGACCTCTACCATCTGGACTGTCTACAGGTTAAGACTAAATGGACATTGCTTACAGCCTCTCAAATGGAAAGACTATAATTAGACAAACAACTGAGGAACACCCAGACCTTCCCTCCAAGCCTTTTTCCCTTAAAATTCAGTCCACGATCCAACCTTTTTTCCCTCGTAGAAATATTTTAAAATTTGACTCAATTTTTTTCATAAAATATAAACAAGGCAGGTTGTGCTGGTACTTAGCTAATTGTCTTTATGGAAGTAATTTTGACCTCAGGGGGTAAAAAACCCGAAATAAATTAATATCAAAGCAACTACATGGGGGAACATATTTTTAAGGGTATTAAAGGGCCACCCTGGGCAAGCAGCTGTGGGATAGGATGAATTTGTGATTATCCAAACATCACAAGTAATACTTTTAATTCTTAACATACAATATTTCACTTGGCTTGTTGGTCATGGTAATAAATTTGGGATAATCATTAACATACACCTCAATTCACCTGGAAAATATACAGCCTTTATTTGTTAAATCTAAGGTTAGATATTAGGTTCAGTATTGTTCTCAAAGAAAATGTCTGCAGGCTTAAGGTTTGGTTGACTGTTCCATGCTGGGAGTGGTAGATGCAATTTTTATTTCTTTATACGTTGAAATGGTATTAAAATTTTGAAGTTAAGACGGTGATAACTAAAGCCATTATCCTAATTCATTGAAGATGAATTGTTTTGTTTTTGGTGGTGATGGTGGTTTCTTTGTGTGTTTGTTTTGGGGGTTTGGTTTTGTTTTGTTTTCTTTGTTTTGCTTTTTGTCAACTTGACAAAAACCAAGGTCTTCTGGTAAGAGGAACCTCAATTGACAAAATACTTCCATCAAATGGGGCATGTTCTTGATTGATTATTAATGTGGAAGGGCTCAGCTCACTGTGGATGGTACTATCCCTGGGATGATGGTTCTGGGATGCATAAGAAAGCAAACCGAGCAAGCCAGGAGGTGCAAGCCAGTAATCAGTGCCCCCCCCCCCCGTCTCTGCCTCTGTTCCTGCCTCCAGGCTCCAACCTGCTTGAGTTCCTACCTTGGCTTCCTCTCATGGTGAAATGAAACCTGTCAGCCAAACACACCCTTGTCTCTCCAAGTTGGTTTGGGCCACAGTATTTATCTCATTAAAAGGAAAGCAAGCTAAGACAGAATGAAATAAAAACAATCATTCTTTTATACTTACAACATCCCAATTCTCAAATTACCTTCAGTGCCGTTTATTAGTTGATTTAGCAACTCATAAGTAATTTTTAATTTGTGGGAAAAATTAGGACTTAATGTGTGAGAAAGATTTGAAATTTGAGTACTGAAGAGATGTCGATGGTTAAGAGGGCATGCTGCTTTTCCAGAGTACCTTAGTTCAGATCCCTGTACCCACAGTGGCCTGCATTCCAGCTCCTGGATCCAATGCCTCTTCTTGTCCCTATGCGTACTTCACAAACACAAACCCAGTCTCTCTCTCTCTCTCTCTCTCTCTCTCTCTCTCTCTCTCTCTCTCACACACACACACACACACACACACACACACACACACAGTTTTTTTAAATGTTTAAAAGAGTTTGAGATTTGCATGACATTTCTAAAATGATGGCCAATAAAAAGCCAATGCTACTTCAGATTTATAATTCCCTTAGTGCATAATAAATCAGTCCCATATGCTTCTTATCCCTGAGTGACAGTGGCTACACATGAAGAGAAAATGACTCTGAGAGGGGAAACCACTTCCCCGGGGCTGTACACGAGTGTACTCCGTGTAAGTGAATAGTGGGATCGCTTCATGACTTCAACCCTGGCAGGCTTTAGAACCTGCTCACTTAATCATGAACCCACTGGAGAAATGTCAAACTTACACTCCCTTAGAAGCAGAATCAAGACATTGACCGTGAACTTGGAGCTTTGCGCTTGGCCTATTCTTAAGGAAGTGTGCCCTACAGGAACACGACCCACCAACTGGAAGGCTTGGGTTGCCACGGAAGAGTGGCATGGCTCAATGACCACCCTTTCTCCAATTATTAGCAATTTTAACCTTCCTTCAAATCTATAATTACAGGATCACTGCAAGCCCGATATAGAGGCTGTCGATTTTGAAGCCTGCGTATACTGAACTCTGATAATAACTGATTAAAAAACAAAATGTGCCGGGCGTGGTGGCACACACCTTTAATCCCAGCACTTGGGAGGCAGAGGCAGGCGGATTTCTGAGTTCGAGGCCAGCCTGGTCTACAAAGTGAGTTCCAGGACAGCCCGAACTACACAGAGAAACGCTGTCTCGAAAAAAAAAAAAATGTATGTCTTTCAATTTTTAAGGTCCTATCTCTCAATTATGTCCAAACAGGTCTATGGACATTACTCAAGATGGTTCTTAGCCTAGAAGTTTAAGGAAAGAAGCACAGGGAGGTAAATGAAAGTTGTCCTCTCTTTTAAAATCTGTTGTCCAAAACAACCATTTGTGTTATTAAAATGAAGTCAGCCATTACAGAGGGACACTGGCAGGCAACTCCCTATATTTAATGAATCCTGAAAACAATGTCCCTACTCGAAAGCTACTGATGACATTCTTGACTCCCAAACTCTAGTTTAGACCCTGGCCCTGGTGGCTTTTTTCTTTTGCCCTTTGCCCTGCTAAAACAACAACACACTGTTTGACTGATTGGACTCTCCCCTAATTGAGGTTTATCTGAATACTGTAGAGGAGGCCTCCCTGGAGTTGCTCAAATGCCCTAGGCGATCACTCACGGCCCCCTTGCTTTATTTTAAATTGGAGGGAGTATCTAAGTAACTCCAAAGTGTATGCTGGGATTAGAGTCTGATGGCTCCATCATAAGCTAAGGACATCATACATTCAACTGTGTCCTATATACCTCACAGACAGCAAGGGTTTTCCACCGTTTCTCCTCTTGATGGCTTGTGAGATGCAGAAGCAGTTCACATCACCAACCAGAGCCCCAAGGAAATATGGCATAGGCCATGCTAGCCTGTTTAAAAACAAATCAAAATTTTAAAATCAGAATGCAATTTCTACTTTGTACAATGGTGAAGTCAACAAGTCCAGAAGAAAGCAAGCATCAGAAGTGCAGGATCATCTGTAATTACATCCAATATGTCTTCCCTTCTAACCCTAAACAGACAAGGACACTGCCTTAAAAATTGGTTGAAGCCACAAATCCCAATGCAAGGAAGCCAGGATTGCAGTCATCTTCCCACTGTCCTCCCACGACAGCACTGTGCCCAGCAAAGCTATTTGGTGGGGTCTCCATAAGACCCCACAGTAGGAGAAACAGGAAGCAGAGAAGGAAGGAGGGAGGGAGGGAGGGAGGAGAGAAAAGGACAGGAAGGGGAGGAGGGAGGAAGGGAGGTGGGCACTCCCCCAGGTACCTGAAGGTGTCCTATTCTGGCCCGCTTTGGTCTGTGCTGCAGATAAGTATAGCCCATTTGTCAACTTATTTCAAGGGCAAATAAACCTTAAAAAAGAGACTCATGGGAAGCTCATCATATCTACAAGAAAGCAGCTGAAGTCTTGTCATCAGGACATGATCCAAAGGCCACCCTAGAATACCTGAGGTCTTCTGCCCCAATCAGCATGAATGGGCTGCCTAGGGGCAGCTCCTGGCACCTCTCCCAAGTGCAAAAGCAGATGCAATTGGAAATGGGGTTGGAAGGAGAAGGGCGAATGCTTTTGTTATTAATACTTTTTTTTCTGTTTTCAAGGGGTCAAAAGCCAACAATCTGACACTTGTAAAAGTGTCAGCCCGAAGGGGAACGCTCCCTGGCAGACGTGATAGCTCATTCAGCCCGGACCAGGAACAGGGATTCAGCATCCTGCTTTCTCTGTTTCTTCTTTCCAACAGTCTCTGCTGCTCGTGGCAGATTTAATGGCATGATTTACAGCACCGAGAGACCTTTGTCAGGGCCAGTAAAATGACAAACAATAAATATACGAGCAGTATGTTAACAGCCTCCACACAATGCCTTGTCAGTTACAGCTTGATAGTGATACATTTTAATTTTGTCTTTCATAAAAATCTTGGCATGTATGCCTCATTTGAACACAGGCTTCCAAGTCAAGTGTGTCATCCAAGCGTGTAGTTTATCACCCTCTATATTTTCTGTCCTTTTCATTTAATGTCATTCCTATGGCAACAGACATCGCCCTGGAAATCATTTTCAAAACAGCTTATTTGTTGAAAAGGACTGGGTGAGGCTAAAATATGTGTTTGGCTGGGAAGAATGTCAGAGTGTGAATATGGCTGAGTTACATTAATCATATTCTTTGAGGACTTTGTGTAATCAGATACTTGAGGGAGGCGTATTACGGGGTGGGATCTGACATCCCTACCCCGCCCCCCAGCTTTTTATGGTTTTGCATTTCATAAGGATAAAAATAGGAAGAGTGAGTTTGTAGTTTACCTCATGTGAAGAGATCTGCACTTGACTTTAATGTGTCTGTCTGTCTGTCTGTCTGTCTGTCTGTCTGTCTGTCTGTGGGGTGGCCCAGAGGAGTAGCTCTGATACTGAGCTACTGTTTAACTCAGAAGCTGTGCCATGAATCCAGACTCAAGCCTCATCCAATGCATCTTTAATTAACATTGCACCAATCACACAGAAGTGGAAAAACAAAAATCTCTCGACCCATGGAGCTTGCATTCTGGTGGGAAGACGGGTTTTAATAATCAGACTAAGACACTGTCTACGTTGGGTTCCATCAAAACCTGGTCGGGAGATGAAGGTTCGTTTCAAATGTGGGTTATTGAAAGCTCAATACTCAAGCCACAGAGGGGGTTCTAAGGAAGCCAACAGAGACAGGTTGGAGAAGTAGCTAACTAGGTCTAGTTCCCATTCCATCCTATCCCCACCAGAGCTCTGGCTGTGGCTGGCCCCACTGAGCTGAGCCAGCTTGGGTTGTTGCACCGAGACTGAACTGTTTCCCTCACTGGCCAGTCCATCATCAGTTCTGAGCTTCCTTGCAGGCAGGCACGGGGCATCAAGGTCCTGTAGCGACTTGTGAGTCAGATGGCTCCCCTGGACCACGAGTGATCCTTGGAGAATTCACTGTCAAAAATCATAGCAGCTGGGGTATGGAAAAACCAGCCAAGAAAGGAGACAGCTTGGTCACAGCCCAGATCTTCCTCTGCACACATAAATACAGATTACAGTTTAAGACAGGAATGACAATGGGAGTAAAACAAAGGAGGGTAATTAACAGCAAGCAATATGAAACAACTCTCTGAAGTCTGACCCGAGCCCTGAGTGACAGGAACTACCAAAGAAAAGACACGGAGACAACGTTTGAAGGCAAATGACTGACGAATAGGGTTTTTTTTTTCTTCTCTTTATTTCATTTTTTATTTTGTTTTATGGTTAGAAGTCTAGGGTATTTGAGGAGCAGGTA
The DNA here is from genome assembly GCA_964023405.1 of Apodemus agrarius. Classification (NCBI taxonomy): domain Eukaryota; kingdom Metazoa; phylum Chordata; class Mammalia; order Rodentia; family Muridae; genus Apodemus; species Apodemus agrarius. The sequence continues at coordinate 45,177,919 of OZ030024.1, forward strand.
CAAGGCATCATCAAAGAGACTAGGAAAGTTCAAATTGTAAACTGATCTATGAGGTTTGGATTAATCCTAAAGTCTGTAGAAGACTATTAACCTAACAAGGGTGGTGCAGTTTAAACAGAAAACGCCACCCAGGGCACACTGTTGGAACACTTGTTCTCCAGCTAGGAGTGCTGTTTTGAGAGGCAGTGAGACCTTCAAGAGGAGGGGAATAGCTAGCTGGCATAGGTTACTGGGGGCAAGACCTTAAATGCTGTAACTTTCCCTGCTTCCCTCATGGCTCTCCCTGCTTCCTGGTGTAACACACTAGGCTGCTAGCTCCTCCTACCACAGACAGAGTCCCAGCTGCTCTACCTTCCCCACCATGATGAACGAACCAGACTAAATCCTCTCTCCCATGAGTTGCTCCTCCAGATGTTCTGTCCCAGCAAAGAGGAAAGAACATAAGGAAAACTTAGTACCAAGAGTGTCAGGTGTTGCAGTCTAGAAATCCAATAAGCAGACTATCTTCACACCTCTCCTGGCATTAGACTGCATATTCTAAGAACAGAAGACAGCTGTTGCCAAATAGAATTATTCAAAATGGCGGTAGTAGTTTCATAAATGTGATTACCACCTACAAGCTCCAAGAGTTCTTGACAATAGACTGTAGTTCTGTTTGAATCTGGAGCCTTCGGGTCATGTATTTTTTTTTCCCTCCACTGCTTCAGGACTATATTTTCTGCAAATTAGGACCTAGTTCATTTTTCCATAGAGGTAGCATTATGCACAGGAGAACAAATGTTACAGGGCTTTGTTAACCAAGTATGGTCTGTGAGCATATGACATAACCAGGTATTTTAGAGCCATGAGTCAGATCCCAGATCTGTTGCAAACATGATCTGCATTTTCACCAGGTCCCCAATTTAAATTAATTGTTAAAAGTGGTTGATTAGCTCTGTTGCTGAATACTGTTTCTACCAAAAGAAAACTGTATGTTGATGCCAAGTAATTCATTTAATAACAACAGAACATTTACATACAGCCACTGTGTATGATGGCTTCCTGTCATCCATCGTTGTAGTCATCGTCATCATCAACATCCTCTTCCTCCTCCTCTTCCTCTTCTTCGTCCTCTTCCTCTTCCTCTTCTTCTTGGCTCTTAGTGCTGCTATGGATTATACAGACACCAAGCAAGTGCTTAGAATAATAAGAGAGATCCTAAATACAAAGAAATTTGGGAGAAGGAAAGACTGGGTGAGAGATCCTAAATACAAAGAAATTTGGGAGAAGGAAAGCTACAGTGAGGGGTTCACAGACATCTTCTGGAATACTGGAATGGAATCCAAAATCTTGCAGTTTCACCAAAGCAGCAGAATCATCAAAAGGAATTTCTTCAAAATCCTGAAAGTCAATCGCAAGTTCCAGGAGCATCCTTCAAAAAGCAATTAGTTCTACAAGATACTGAGAGGCATGGTCCCTATGGAGATGCTGTGCTCTTTTGAAGAGCAGCATTAAGTACAGTTGAACAGGGTTCTCTTCTGTAGAGGCTTTCAGGGCTTGTAACATGCTACGTATTCATTGTCTAGAAAGCGGTTTCTAATTGACCACAGTGCCTTTTTGGAATCATGTGGTAGAGGTGTTTGAGGTATTTTCTGCATTATAATCCCAAGACATACCCCTGGAGAGGTAGGAAGGACAACTAGCAGCTCTGACTGAAGAGTTGCGCGCGCGCGCGCACACACACACACACACACACACACACACACACACACTGGAAGTAGGCTCTCAAGAGCAGTCACATCTAAAGGAATATCCTAGAAGCTTGTACAACTTAATGAAATGCAGTAGGAAGCCCTGATAGGAAACTGCTGTGGCTATTTGAAGACTGAACAGGATGATTTAGCAAAACAATTTCTTAAGCAAATTACACAGAGGCAAGCCATAAAGTAAAATGATGAATTTATCATTAAGACGTAAACTTCTACAGAACAAAACATTTATATTAAATAAGTTGAAACTAGAAGACAAACTGTGAGAAGTTAATCAATACCCATATAATATCAACAAAGATCAATTACCAATATGTGTGAGCTGCCAGGGTCCTTGCCTGAAAATAAACAGAAACTCAAATTATCAGTAGATATGGAAGAGATGTTCTACCTCCAAAACTGTTAGGGAAAAATAAGTCAAATTGAAATCATAATAGATTTAACCACATACAAAGGAACACCACATGGTGATTCAGGGGTGAACAGGCCTAAGATACTCAGGACCCAGACATGGGGTCTGTATGTTTTCTAATGGTTTCCCCTATGCTGCTAGAGGGACTTAGGAACCATAATTCATACTTCTGCTATCAAAAGTGTATGGATTTTCCTCATCATACTTATTGTGCTGTCTATACTCTCACTGGATTTCTATGACTCAGTTGCATTTAGAAGCCAGGTAGGGCAATACATTCTTACAATCCTAACCCTGGGAAGACAGGCCGGAGGATCAAGGCTGGTCTCAGCTACATGCCCTGACTCGAACAACAACAAAACACCTACCGACATCCATGAACTCTATTAGTACTCAGAGTCAACACCTGACTTCTAGCTGACTGGACCACCCTAAGATACTAGGCACCTGTATCACAGTCAGGACACAAGCACTTTATTCTAACTTGGCTTCAGCCTCCTCCCTTCAGTGACTTAGCCAAGCTTGCCTCGGGGTAGAATACTTAATAGAATTTCTATGAGAAACACCAAAACAAGGGAATTCAGAAAGCTAGTTCTTCTCTACTTCTAGCTCTCTGGGAGGCCGAGGGCAGAAAGGGTGCTAACATCTAGAACATTTTTAACAGAAAAAAATCTAAGGCAAATATGAGAAAGGTTTAAACTCAACCACAATTTAAAAAGATAGTTCAGCTAGTAACTCATCTGACGAGGAAAGTCTGCTGGCCTGAGTTCTATCTCAGGAACCATGGATAAGTAGAGGGAGAAAACTGATTCTCATAGTCACCCTTGATCGCCATGCATGGACCATCACACACACATAATAACAAGTGTATATGCATACAGAACTGCATTTGTTATCCCGTTAATCTCATTATCCTGTATTCTAGTCTATCACAACTCTGAGGAAAGACCTACTCTGGAGAAAGAAATCAGTTTTAGTTCTCTAACAGAAAGGACAAATGGCTGGAAGGCTGGGGGAACCCTTTCTGGGTGCTACTACAAAGGCCACAAAGAGATATGGAAGATTAGAGCCAAGCTCCATCACAGACAGGTGGGGTAGGACATTGACTCTGAGGAAAGCAAACAAGGATGCCAGGGGCAGAGAGAAGGGAAGGAGCCATTGAATACAGCAAGAGAGCTGTATCCTTAGCAACCAGCTTTAGAGAAGGCCAGGTCAAGGCAGAGTGCCATAGTGGGGTAGTGTCTACACCATGGCTTCTCTATTCAGTCCAGCCTGGATTTCAATCCCCATTCATCCCTAACTAGTTACGTGGCCTTCCTGGACTGCATTCTTTCCTCTTCCTCATTCCCTCTGTCTGTTCAGAGCAGTAAGCAGAGTTTCTGTCAAAAGATCGATGAGAGGATTAAATGTAACAATACTGGTAAAATACTTAAGACAGTGCCTGGAATGTAGTAAGCATATTATAAAGATCAGATATATCCGAGCATCACTCTGGGCCCCATGAGAAAACCGAGTCTAGTGAAGCCATTTTAAACAGTGAGAGCTTAGCAGGAGTGGGTTTTGCAGGTCCTAGAAAGTTTGCGGAGAAGACAGAGGGAGAGTGAGGCAGCCTGGAAGTTGGCTGGTAGCAAGCATCTTCTGCTACTAGTCCTGCAGGATGAGGAGAACTGTGCGAGGAGAAGGATGCCCCCAAGCCCTCCCATTCCTTAGGAAGTTACCATGACCTAGATGGTTTAAACAACATCAATTTATTAGGACTATTATTCTCAGCTCATTTTATAAACCATTTCTTGTCCCATTGATCGGTTTCTTCTCATCCACATCGACCAAGCTTGTTGTCTTTTACTTGTAAGTAAATACCTAGATACTGAGCCCTCCAAAACCGAGAAGGAAACATCAGACACAGAGACCCTGAAAGACATTTGTTCTGTATAGCCTAGAACAGATGAAGGAATTAGAACAGTGAGCAAGTGTAGACTAAAGGGGCCTGGGCTCAAGATGAGGCAGGTGAGAGAGGGAAATTACTAGTACTTGTCCCCTAAGCCTGTGACATACTTGTCTCCTTCATCGGCAAACCAGTAAGTGATGGTTCCTGCCCTTAAGCTCCCTCAGTTCTTCATTTAAGGGAAGAAAATAAAATTGAGGCTTAGGAGTTGCTCTTTAATGCTGGTGTCATGCATGGTTCATACCTGTAATCGCAGCCTGTGGGAGAGTGAGGCTGGAGAATTATGAGTTCAAGGCTAGCTTGGGCTAAAGGGGGAATATCAAGCAAGCTTTGGCTACGGTGTAAGAAATTGTCTCAACAGAATGAAATAACACGGTGAGATCTCAATAAAACTCTCCCCCAAGTCATCTGACATGAGGCCTAATGGATGATTCCCTTTTTTAGTGGCAAATACACTGAAGGATAAGTAGCCCAGCTGGAAAAGCCCAAGAGCAGTACGGGCTGGAAAAGCCCAAGAGCAGTACGGGCTATAAGCTTCCATTTACAAGAAAGGAGACTGTACTGGCTAGTTTTTATAAACTTGACACAAACTAGAGTCATCTGGGAAGAGGGAAGATCAACTGAAGAATTGCTCAACTCAGATTGGCCTATTGACATATCTGGAAATACTCTCTCTTAATGTCTAATAGAGGTGGGAGGGCCCACCCAGCACCTTGTGGGCAGTGACATCTCTAAGCAAGTGGGGCCAGTACTATATAAAAAAATTCTGAGAAAAGCAGTAAGACAAGTTCTCCTGTGGTTCCTGTCAAGTTCTTAGCTTGAGGTGGTAGACTTGTTGCCAGGAAACCAAACTCTTTCCTCTACAAGTTGTTTTTTTCTGTTTTACCACAACATCAGAAAGCAAACTAGACTGATATCAGAAACACAGAGTATTGTAGCAGTGGACGTGGCCATGCTGTTTGGGGGTGGGTGGGGGATAGTTTTGGAGCTTTGGGTTAGAAAAGGCCATGGAATGCTCAGAATTTAATGAGTTGGTATAGGAGCTTAGAAGACAGGAATGTTGAGAGAGGTACCAATGTCAGAAGCCTGACTTGTGACATCCCAAAGAGAAGTTTGAGTCACCCAAAGGCTCTGTCAGAGTTATTTGTATGATGTTTTGAATTAAAGTTTTATGGTTTCTGATCAATTGGAACTGAAGAATCAGCCATGACTAACAAGATACCAACACTACTAACCTATGCTTAACTGGGAAAATTGATGTTGGTTATTGGGGCTAAAATATAAACAGCATTGGGGTAGAATCTTCTGGGATGATTTCCTCAGAAATACTTGAAGGTAAACACATACAAGCTATAGTGTAGTGTAGGAGCAGGGCTGTATCTCAAGATAAATGCTGACCTTAGTGTAACAGAGTCTCCTAACTAATACTGGTTTTGAAGACATGAAAGGGTCACAGAAAGCAACTGAGGCTTGGCATTGTGAGAGGCCAGGAGAGACCAATGGAGAAAGTGTAACTTCAGTTGAAATGGAGACCTCAGTCAAGATTCCAGTCCCATAGGGTGACCACAGTGACAAATGTGGAGTGGAAACTGAACTGAGCCTATGAGACATCTATTTGTGCTTCCAATGACAGAGCAGGAGACATGGAATATCCCAAGAGTTTTAGAGTCCAGAAGATGATGAATGAGTTCCAGATGCTAGACACTGGCCTATGGAATTTTATTTATGTTCCTAAATGCTGGGTTTGCTTTGATTTGATTCTAAGTGTGCCGCAGGTCTTCCTTTTTAGAATAGAAAGTAGTTAACTTGTTTTTTGTTGTCTTTAGACTCTTCCAGTGGGCTTAGAGTCTCAAGGAAAAAAAGCCCCTCCACAGCCTGAAGCATTGCCTATGACCCTACAACCATTGGAACCACACCATCAGACCTTATTAAAGGATCTAAAAGTTCCCACTCAGAGGTTAGGATGTGCCAATAAAACATGCTCCCAACCTTTCCATCCCCTGCCCCTTTACAAAAACAGGCAGCTGGGCACTCTAAGGAGCTCCCCTTAATTAGTCAAGCCATAACAATAGCTCACTGGATTCTTTGTCTCCTAGGGTATAGACTCCCAGGTCATCCCTGTTTTGATGCTCTTCTGGAACAGCTGTCAGAGGAACTTGGAGAAGGATGGGCAGGTGCATCATCCCTAACTTCCATTTCTGCCCAACACCTGGTAAAAGCCCCGACTTTCAGATCACATCAGTGTGAAGGTAGTAGGTTCGTCACAGGTGTGGGCGATCACGGAACCTTGCTGAAGCCAGTGAGGTGTGGTCAGAGTTGCTAGGACCTGAGGTATGGGGATCTAGGCAAGGGAGAAGAGTAGATCTGAGGGAAGTTCTTCAAAGGAAAGTGGTTCTGTGTCGAGATAACGTGTGATGGGGTCTGCTGAAGAAACCTAGTACTTTGGTTTCCTGCCACCATTCTGTCCACATGGGCTTATTGAAAATTCCTCCCCTCCCATAGCCTCCGGCTCTCCATACCCCCATCAGGGTGGGGTGGCCTTTCTGTGAAGAAAATAGAGGTTGCAATGTTTGGCATATTAATTCAGAGCATATGGTCAAAATATTGTTTGCTATGGCTTGTGGGCTTATGATATTTAATTTAAAATAGATTTTCCTAAATAAAAAGAGACTTTATACAGATGGTTGTAAACACAAACCATTTTTGCTGCTCAAACACTGTTAAAATATAATGCTTTTAAAGCATTTTCTGGTACCTTGGCCATTTGGCAAGGATGGTGTACTCTGTGGAGATGGAGGCTTGGCACGGTGACAAGATGGTCCACGTGCCACCAGCACAGGCCCCATCCTCAGAGCCACTTGTATTTCCAACCATTTGATTGCCTTTTGGTATAGATTTTCCTTCCTGCAGTTGGACTTTGATCCAAGAAACTCTGGCCCTTTGAATCAGTTAGCTTAAATGACAAGAGCTAATACTTTGTGATGTCACCCTGTCCAATAGAAATGTCTGTTTCCATGGCAAATGCTCAGCAGGGTCAGGCCAGGTACTTGCCGACTCTCCATGTTTCCTCTAAGTGGGAGTCGGAGTTAATGGAGTTGTCCTCTTTGGCTCTTGCTCTCTCTTTCTGTCTTAGCAATGAGGTTTAATGGAAGACTTATAAAACAATCATACCTTTACAATTCATCTCACTAAGGACCATACCAGGAATAGTTAGTTCAACATGATTTGTTTGCTTTGCCTGATACATTTAAAAATTTCAGAAGGGTGGGGCTACAGTTCAGTGGCAGAGTACATGGCTAGCATAGTCAAGGGCCCAGGTTCAACACCCAGAATCCTTTGGGAAACATATATACTCATAAACAGACACATGCAAACATGCTGTGCAGGCACGTACACACCACACACACATACACAAACACCACATACGCACATGCGCACACACATACAAACACACCGCACACACCACAACACACACACACACACACACACACACACACACACAATGGCTGCCGATCCCCTAAGTTGCTCATTGTGAAGAGCAAAATTAATGAGAGAAATGGACGATTTTCACTTGAAGGCTTCTGGGCAGAGTGGGATCAATCCGATCAGCTCCAGCCACCGTCTTCTGTCCTTACTGGCTGCCTGGCGCAAGCAGTGTACAAGCTGGACTGTAATCTCGAGTCAGCCCATACTTCTCTCATCCAATCTGTGGTGTTTGTTTCTTCAAAGCAGTGTCAGCTGCTAAACTTTTGTTAGAAATGCTGATACTTGAGAAATGGTTTTGTATTAGTTCAGGATAGCCAAGAAAGCTGATAGCAGTTTCTAGACTGTCAGTAATCCTTTCTTAGGATGGCCAAGGGAGAAACAGCCCACTTCCTGATTGGGGTTCAAAGAAATGTCGAGGTCCCCAAACCATTGTTCCTCGCATACTGCCATCTGCAATTAGGAATGCATCAAGGTGGCAAGGTTTGTTTTTCTAGTTCAGTGACCTTCAACAACACTTACAATGAGTTGGGTTTTGAAAGCCTGGGTGGGTGATGGGAAAGAGTTACATTACTCTGAACCTGTACCTCCACAAAACAATGCTAGGTCACAGCCTTGGCTGCTTTGTGGCTTTCGACAGCTTTGTTTGCTGGGTTATAAACAGAGCTTAGGTGAACACAGACAGATCCTGAAATCATACGACATACCCCTCTTGCCCCAGAAGTGGGGAATTACGTGTGCAAGTCAGTTAGGAACCATGTTCCAGTATGTTGGGAAGGATGTGGGGGCCATGACTTAACAGACCTGAGTAAATGAACAGAAGCAGCTTGCTGAGGCTTGACTGGGTGAGAGTATACACCTGGCAGGATTAAGGAAACTAGAAGGTGCTTTCCCTAGTGTGGGCAAGACCCCAACGGATGCCTCTGCAACTCAATACTGAGAAACTCTTAGGAGCTGTTGTGTTATCCTGAGCTGGGGTGGGCAGAAAAGCAAACACGCATTTGGAAAATTCATACCTTCGTGGTTTGTCTCTCAATAAGTGAAATGAAAACTAAGCCCTCTTTATGAGATTTTGAAGAAAAAGAGGAGGGGGTGAAGGGAGAAGAGGATTGGCTGGGCACACGGCAAACGCTTGTAATCCTGGACTTCTCTGAGGATATATAGTAATACTCTGTCTCAAAGAGGTGATGGTGGAGGAGTATTTTAATTAAATGAATACTTTTTATTTATAAAAACAGGGCATACTCATTACACATGAATTAGAACATCTAGCCAATAGGAATTTCAAAATTAAAAGCGCTCCAAGTCTCATTCTTGCAGTGAGTGTCATTAGATGTGGCCTGGAGCCTTTCAACAGGGCGTGAGGGCGATTGCTCAGCACAGCACATACAGTTCCTTGTCTGCCTTTGTTACGTTTGCATCTTTACAGTGTCCATTATTTCGAACCAGTAAACTCACAGGTACGTCATTGCTATTGAGGGCCCTGCAGTTATGCATCAGAGATGGATAGAACCATATTCACTCCATCCTTTGTTTTTAAGCATGCAAACTGCTTCCAGTGCGCTCATGAATGGTAATCTGATTGGATGGACCAACTTCTAGGGGAAATATTAGCGTTTGAGTATTGCTTGCTGCTACTGCTATTCATATAGGATAACTCCAGGGCTTTAGAAAATTCTCTGAGCCTAAGATGGAGATGGAGAATGAGTGTAAGCTCCAGGGGGAGAGGGAACTTTTCACTGTCTAAACGGTAGATACTCATTGAGGGTCCTAATAGGTGTGACTGAAATAGTTAGTAAAATAGAGAATGTTAAAGGGAATTGTGTAAAAATACCAGGCATTTAACCAAATTGTACAGGGCTGCCAATGACCTGCTAGATGTCTGCCACCTCTAATTTCTAAGCACGCTATTCTAGGCGGCTCTGTTTTTGTAACACGTAAATGCATGTGGCATCTTCCTGGGTTATTTGGACCAAATACTATAATTCTTCAAGCTCAGAAGACTGTTTTAGGAATGACGAAAAAACCTAGGGCGTGTGGTAATATGGAACTGGGGGAGATGTCAAAATGATAGTGGTGGAGGGCAAAATTCTAGGACGGTCCAGGTCCTAGGTTATCCTTAGTGAACCTAAAAGATATGATTTGATAAAAATAATCTTAAACTCTGCTGTTAATGAGAGTGTTCATCACAAACATAGGCAATAGTTAAAAACACGGTAGACAGGCTCACTGATGGAGGTAAGTGCTCTCCACACCCAGATCCATGCGGTAGGGATCTCTGCCCAAGGCCTCCTTCCGAGTCTAGACAAAGCCTCACATCTCCATCCATCTAGCTGTGCAGGCAGCCTGAACCAGTCTATTGACATCAGCACTTAAGATGACATTATAGTCATGAATACCAGCCTGGTGTCTTCCCTAGCCACCAGGAAGGGTGCAGTTGATGTAGGAGAAGGAAAGTCAGAAATAGATGTGTGGATTGATCAAGAGAGATAGCAGCAAGAATTCTGCTGACAAATCTGGGAATTCATCCTGGTGAGTGCAATGCTACAGTGGCCTGTCTCTCATCTGCAATAGAGATGCATAATCTATGGGATTAGAATCACACTTTCCGGAGGCCTTATAGCAATGCCATATCAAGGTGTATTGAATGTCCTTACTTATGCACAGTGAACACGGCCACAAGTAAACACTCGGGAAGGACCTTTTTCTTACCTTGATTTCCCCCTGGAAAGCACAGTTTGAGATGTGTGCAGCAAAATTATTCCAGATTATAACCTTGGCAAAACTTGCTGAGGGACTAGGGGGGAAAATGGCACATGGGAAAAACAAAGTTGATAGAAAAACCACAAATCAGAATTACTGTTGTCTGTCTCTGAACAGCTTCTAGAATGTTCCACAAATTTATTTGCTTAAAGTACTACAGGGGGAAACACTTATCCAACCTTCCCTTTCCCATTGGCCCCAAGGAATGGTAAATCCCTTTCCAACGAATGGGCATCAAGTAGAATGGGTTCCCGGAAGCAGGCCAGAAGCAGAGAACAACACACACAATAGAGCCTGAGTGGGGACATTGAGCAGAGCAAAGTCAGACTACACATACATAGAACACATTACTCTGGGGTTTCTAGGGTGACAACATGTTACCCAAGAGAAGATGTGGTTATAGCAAAGAGATTTCAGAGGTACTGTCAACCAGCCCAGAACTGGCAACTAAAGAGAGAACCACACCCTAGACCCTCTTCACTGAAGATACTGTCCTTGTCACTGCCTAGCCCATCAAGGCCCACTGGCGCATGGTACCCTTCCTGGGCCCAGTGTACCATCCATGATAGAACTTCCCAAACACATTCTGCATATTAGCATGTTTTCCAAGCTATCACCATATAGGGTCCATTTTTCCTTTTTTATCCTTCTCAAACTTGCAATCTCCCTGTGTAAATACTACTATAATAGCAATAACACAAAAGACCACAAAACAAAGCTCGGATCTTTTGTTATTGGGCTAAATCTAATGTTTTCCTTTGTACCCAACACTTAAATAGATAAAAATAAGTATGCTAACTATCTTTATCCACTAAATATTATATGCATAGCTCTACTCTGGTGACAAATTTTACATGATTTTTAAAGATTTCACATTATTATATAATATTATATTTTAAGGAAATAATTACCTTATTATAGACCTAAGAATAATTACTTGTAGTTCTTCATTTTAGAATAGGATTCTGTATGTCACCCAGGCTGAGAACCATGGTTTAAGCAATCCTCCTGCCTCACCCTCCCAAATAATTGGGATTACAGGAGCATGTTACTGTATAATTCTTTATGAGTCATTCATTAGTAAGTACTTTATTATTTTTAAACTATTTATAGGGCTGTGTGTGTGTGTATGTATGTATGTATGTATGTATATACACATGTAGGTATGCGAATGAATGAATAGATGTTTTCGTAGTGCCCCACCATTAGTGCTAGGAACTGAACTCAGGTCCTCATGAAGAACAGTAGGTGCTCTCAATCAATAAGCCATTAAATACTAATTGTTGAGAACATGGCACATTTTATTCTAAAGTCTGTGGACAGAAAGGCAATGAGACTTTGCCTTCATGGAAATTACCTTTTATCTAGGGATGCAGTCAAACAACTCTCGAAGAAACATACACTATGGTTATTGGGTGCCTATGTCCCAGGAGGGAAGTGAAGCCAGAGAGGAAGAAATCAATGAGAATGAGGTGCACACCGGATAAGAAGCATTATGGCGACAGCCTCTTTGCATGAATGACACCTGAATGACAGGACAGAAGAAATCAGTAAGAGTCTGGGCACCAGGGCTGGTGTTCTGGATATGCTTAGGAACCAGGAAACCCAGTGGTAAGAACGGAACTAGGTAAACAGGGCAATCAATGTAAAGCAAAGTGTGACTAAGGCCAGATTCAGAGCGAGGTAAAAGACATGGGAAGTCGTTTGACTGTGAAAATGTGTAAGGCTTATGGTCAGCTGATTTACCTAATAAAATAGAACAAGAAAAACCACTCTGACTGAGTGGGGGAGGGGCAATAGGAAGAGCTCTCAGTAGGGTAAAAGCCAGAAGCAGAAAAGCTGGGAAGCCTGAAAGAAGCATCTGGGGCTTGCACCTGCAGGGCATTGATTTGCAAGTGTTTTCTTCTAGTTTACCCTGCTGGATAGACTGGACAACTTCAGAGCCTTTGCCTATGATTTTAAGTTAGCATCTACAATTTCTTCGTCTACATAATTTGGGAAAAAAATGCAGTTTCAGTTTATTATAAATATTGACATTTTGAATGAAACTCTTTGAAATCATCAATTGAATCGTATTAAAAACCATTAAATTCCTGTATTCATTTAAAAAATACATTAATGAGCTCTTCCATGACAGTCATTTTTTTTTTAATCTTTCAATTGCTATTATGTTTTCGGCACAGATATTTATACCAATGTAACATGTTTTAACGTTTCAAGATCTTTTCTTGATTATTCTGGCATAATTCTCTGTTTCAAAAACACATGCAATATTTCAAATTAAAACAAAAATCCTATGGCTATAAAACTCTGACTATGGATTGCTTCTGGCTAGATTATAATCATAATTACAAACACAATTGACCAAAACAGCCTAAGCAGGTTAGAAATGCTATTGAATAATGATTAGTCATAAACACGGTTTATTAGAAATACATGTCTTAGGGAGATGGATGAGGCATAGGGCTCTGTTCCTTCCATGAATTTTATTTACTGCTAGAGTGAGAGAGGATCCAACATCCACTGGATTCCTGTGTCTCTGCTTATTGATGTAAATGCTGAGGAAACGTATTCCCAGAAACTGCATTAGCGGAAGGGAAGGGGTTCTGTTTCCACAAAGCTCTGTTAGTGCTCTGAACTCCTTCTGAATTATAAGCCCCAATACAACAAGCTCCTCTTGCCACAGAGTAAGCTCCAAAGATGGACCAGTTCAGCCCATTCTGCTTTCAAGTTGCTTAAACACAACATATTGAGAAAGGCCCTGCTCCCCCAGTCTTAGGCGCCTTCTTTTCCAGTCCTTGACTAAGAAGTCCCAGGGGTGTCCAGCACATGGCATGGTCCAAAAGCCAGCTCAGGAATGGATACTGGTTAGGCTTTTCTGAGTGACAGATGAGGACAAGGACACCTGAACATCAACGTTAGATGAGCCCAGGAGTCACAGTGGCTCCCATGTGGCAGGCTAATCCCTTTTCAAAGGATGTCTGGCTTTAGGACTCAGAGCAGATGTAAAAAGGCCCACTGCTGGAAATCTTCCCTGGGTTTTCTCTCACACACTTGTACCTTCTGTACACATCTGTTTTACCTTTCTCCTTCCTCAACATGTCAGGACACAGTGCACTCCAGTAGGCCAAGACTAGGCCTGTACGTGGTCTTGGAATTCAAAAAGTGCACGCTAATTCAGCCTCATTTCCTTATAAATTGCCCAGTCTCAAGTATTCTGTTATAGCAATAGAAAGGAGACTAGGTTGGTGACCCTATGTCACCTAAGGCAGCTATGTCTAAGAAGAAAGGGTTTAGAGGAGATTCTCACGTGACTCTACTGACCAAAAAGTCCCCTAGTTTCAAGTGCACTGCTCTAAGATCTTTTATCAACAGAAGAGGAGAGAATGAAGTCAGTCTGAATATTAGAGGCAGGGGTGTAAGGCTCTGCAAAGGAACAGATATTGGGGTGAATGAAACAGAGGGAACCTAAGATTGGCCTGGTATGCTAGGATGAGAGGTGGTCAATGGGAGGCTGTGGCACCTGCGCAAATGTAACCTCCATGATTTAGGAAATGAATGCCTACACTGTGTCAGGGCAGAGCTTGCTGGGGTTTGAGCTGACCTTCTGGCCCATCCTGCATTATCACCATCTCAACACACAAGGTAACCAGAAAAACAGAGAGGAAAGACTGCAGCTTCAAATACTCCTGTCTTCAAAAGGGTCCATGACACTCTGCATTCAGTCCCTGACCAGCACTGGTGACCCAGCTCCAAACAAACTGCATACAAGGTCAATTAAAGATAACCACAGCCACACGGGAGCACTGTCCATATTGGCCACACTCAGGGAACCAATGTAAAATTAAATGAAAAACAAAGTTCTTGTTTGGGAAGAAAGAATTGTATAAGTTTAATTCAAGACAGTACTTTAGGGGGAAAAATCATTCAAAAGAAAAAAAATTAAGACCAGTGAAGAAAGATGAAAAAATGAGAGTGTTTTAGTTAGGATGTAGAAAGATGAAAAAATGAGAGTGTTTTAGTTAGGATGTATGTATTGCTGTGAGGAGACACTGGGACCACTGCAACTTTTATAAAGGAAAGCACTTAACTGGGGCTGGCTTAGAGTTCTGAGGTTCAGTCCATTTCATCATGGCAGGCAGACATGGGGCTGGAGTGGTAGCTGAGTGTTCCACATCCAGATCTGTAGACAGCAGGAAGATAGTAAGATGGAGGGCCTGGTTTGAGCATCTGAGACCTTAAAGCCCACCCCCAGTGACGCACTTCCTACTCCAACAAGGCCACACCATCTGATAGTGCCACTCCCTATGGGGCCATGTTCATTCAAACCACCACAGAGGCCAAAGAGAAGAAAGCCAGCATTGAAATGCGACCATTCACACCTTCAAATTCAGAGGGACAGTAGAGGAAGTCCTGGGGGACACTGTGTGTGGACCACTTCCCGGTGTGATGAGCAGCAGCCACACAGTGTGCCTGCACAGTCACACTCACTGAATCTTCCCACAGGGATGAGAGAGAGGACCAGGAGAGCACATACATATCCCAAAAAGCCATCTCCCAACCAATCAAATGACCAGTTCGACTTTCTTTGTCTTTTTTTTTTTAACAACAGGAAATAACAGAGATTGTGTTATTTCAGAATTGGCAAAAGATTCTTGAACAAAAAAAATGGACATTTTTTTTTGAAAGAAAAGATGGACACCTCTGAAAATTTATCAAGTATTTTTGTCAGTAAACAATAGAAATACAATTAAAAGGCAAGGTATGAATTGAAGGAGTTACTTAAGTACATGCCTAAAGGGTAATGACCTTAATTGAAAGAGCCATTAAAGAGCTAGGGTGCCATTAACATGTCTGATTTTAATAGCAAGAAGGAAGGCGTGCTAGAAATGCATTCAACTCAGAAAGAAATGGCATGCAAGGAAGGGGAATATTTTGGTCCACCAAATTATGAGACATATTAAGACTTTAAGAGTCAAGGTTGACAAGCTTTAAATGAGATCAATCATGTGATTGGTTCCTTCCTTAAAGAACTTTGAGCTGGATCAGAGAGACAAATAGAGGATCAAAGTCTTCTATCACCTTCTGTCTTCAAGCAAGAGGACCTGAGTTTATTTCCCAGATCCCACCTGGTTAGAAGGAGATGACCAACTCTGTAAGTCTTCCTCTGATCTCCACACATGGACTGTGGCATACATGCCCACACCTACTACATATAAACATACACATACATACATACATAACATACATACATACATACATATTTTTTTCTTTAAATGTTTTTTAGTACAAAGTCATTTGCCATGTTTTCTTCCTCCCTTCCCCAACTCCTCTCAGGTCGGCCCAATCTTTCCAGGCACTCAACTTTATGTTTTCTCTTTTCTGAAACCCCCACAACAAACAAACAAAAACAATAAGAAGAAAAAATAGCCAAAATAGAGCAAGCATAACAAAAGGCCCACAAAAAACCAAACAAATAAAAACAAAAAACTAAGAAAACAAAAACAAAAAAACAAATGACCATGGAATTTGTTGTGCATTGACTGGCAGCCATTCATTCGTGGGCATGGCCCTGCCCGGTTGCTATACCCAGTGATACTCCATTGAAGAAAACTGATTCTTCCTTTGCCAGTATTAGCTGCAACTAGCTTTTTGGTTTAAGGTTAAGGTTAAGGTTATTGTTAAGGTAAAGGTAAAGGTAAAGAAAGGTTAAGGTTAAAGTTAAGGTTAAAAGAGCCTATTTTCTACTCTCTCTCCTAGCTGGGACCCCTTCAGTCATGAACCTATACATGTCTTGTGTATGCTGCACAATCTCTGTGTTCCTATGTGTGGCGATCCTGGTGTGTCTGAAAATGCTTTAGAATCTGCTTTAGATCTGTGTCCTCTTCCACACAGATCCTAGAGCCTTGGAAGGACCATTGATGAAGACCATCATTTTGTACTGAGAACCCCAAAGTTTCTCCTCTCAATCTCTCTCTCTCTCTCTCTCTCTCTCTCTCTCTCTCTCTCTCTCTCTCTCTCTCTCTCTCTGTCGTGTGTGTGTGTGTGTGTGTGTGTGTGGTGTGTGTGTGTGTGGTGTGTGTGTGTGTGTGTGTGTGTGTGTGTGTTAGTTTCTGTCTCCTACAAGAACCTTCTCTGGTGACGGTTGAACACAGCACTAACTTATGGTATGTCATTAGGCAGTATGGCATTGCAAATCTGCCTTAGGGTTCATATTGCTGTGAAGAGACTCCATGACCACAGCAGCCCTTATAAAGGAAAGCATTTCATTGGGGCTAGTTTACAGTTCAGGGGTTTAGTTCATTGTCACCATGGAGGAGAGCATGACAGCATCCAGGCAGGCATGGTGCTGTAGAAGGAGCTGAGAGTTCTGTATCTGGATCCTCGGGCAGCAGGAAGATAGAGAGCAACACAGGGCATGGCCTGATCTTCTGAAGCCTCAAAGCCCACTCCAGCTACACACTTCCTCCAAGAAGGCCACACCTCCTAATAGTGCCACTCTCTATGGGATTATGGGAGCCATTTTCATTCAAATCACTGTGGATTTTGTTTTATTTCATTTCATCTTATTTTATTTGTAATGTTCCTTTAGCAGAATACTACCACTAGGTTTTTCCTTAGACCAATGACCTATCTAGTCTCAGTCTTGGCCATTTTAGAAGTATCAGGTATAGGTTCCATCTCATAGAGTGAGCTTTAAATCTAAGCAGAAAGAGATTGTTCACTCATATAACACTTGTGGGTCTACTGCATCAGTATGCCTTACTGTACACAGGCCACTGTTGTAGGCCACAGGGTTCATAGCTGGGCAATATTGGTGATTACCTTTTCCCTCTGATAGTGTGCAGAATACCCTCAGGTAAATAAATGATTTTCAAAAAGAACAAAATTTGCAACATGCTATCAAGAGTGGAATTTTCAATGCTTATACAAGTGAGCTACAATAGGAAATACTAAAAACAATGGCCCTCAACTTGATATGGGGATTGTGTCCCAATAAAGCCACTATAGAATGAAAATACCCAAGAACAAACTACCTAAGGAACTGTGGCATTAATCTTCACTGTTGACTGGATTTGGAATTACCATAGAATCACCATAGAATTACCATCGCTGGGTGTGTCTATGATTCTGCTTCTAGGAAGGTCTGACTCAGGAGGGTATATGCTGAACTTCAACAGCATTACCCAAATAACTGGAGTCCTGGGGGGAATCCAAAGGAGAGATCCAGTGTGCTGAGTACCAGTGTCTGTTTCCTGCCTGCAACTAAAAAATAACCAGCTGCCTTATTTCTACCAGCCAACCTTCTCAGACACAAGTTCTGTATCTCCCCAAACTGCAAGTAAATTCTTCTGCCTTTGTGTTACTTTTTTTGGTTTTGGGGGTCACAAGAATGAGAAAAGTCACTAATCAGACAAAACATCATAACTGGCAACACAGCACACTGTAGAGAAACTGTTGTTGTCACTTAAAACAGCAGGACCAGTGGCATCTACTTAGAGTGGACGTCGACGACATCACAGACCCAGGGAAAATCCCAAACTCAACAGCCAAAGCATAGTTTCTATTGGTGGCTCCATTGTAAGGACAGATTATCACAGGTCAAACCATCATGGATCAAGTACCATATTTACAAATAGTTATATGAGCTATATAAGAGTCATCATTTTGCTATATGTGTAATAGATTTTGCATTGGCTAGTTTTATGTCAACTTGATACGGGTAGTCATTTTGGAAGAAAGAACCTCAACTGAGAACATGAGATTGGCCTGTGGGTAAGTTTGGTGCAGCTTCTTAACTGATGATTGATGTGAGTTCAGTTCGCTGTCGGGGGACATTCCTAGGCTGGTGGTCCTCAGTGCTATATGAAAGCAGGCAGAAGCTACGAGGAGCAAGCCAATCAGCAGCACTCCTCCTTGGCTTCTGTTATAGTTCTTGCCTTCAGGTTCTTGCTTTCAGTTCCTGCCTTGCCTTTCTTTGAGGATATCCCGGGGATATGGAAGAGCAAGTAATATAAGCCTTTTTCTCCCCAAGTTGCTTCTGGTCCTGGTGATTTATCTTAACAACAGAAACCTAAGAAAGAGTTCCATTTGAAAAGTAGCAAAAGTTTGTGATAATACATTTTTAACATTTTTTCCATTCATTTGTGTCTTGTATGCATAAGAGCATACATACATTTGTAGGGTATACACACCAATTAATTTGTGTAGTGGTGAGATAACAACTCAACCAGACTTGCAATTTGGGTTGTGAGCTCCACTTCCTGCTGAGACATTTCAACAGCTATCAATTTAAAATTTCTCTAAAATCACAAAAAGTTGCTACCCTTCAACCCAGGTGTGCCAGTGCTGTGGATGTTCCCAAAGAAGTATCAACTTATAGTTTAAAATCTTTTTAAGACTGCCCTAACCGTATATGTTACAGAACCAACACTTTATAAAGCAGGGATATCCTGCAAAATTGAAGAGGAGGTGCTCAAAATTCAGAAATTTTAAAATGATATTCCATGTATCAATTATTATTTTCTAGAATAATTTTAATAAACAAAGAATTATCACTATATGACTTTCAACTGAGTTCAAATCAAAAGCTTTACAGAATAAACTTGTTTAATTTAAAGTATGTTAATGTAGATGTATATATGAACTGAAATTTTGATTAAAATATTAAGACAGGAACTGGGGAGGCAATGTCGTTAATTAAGGTCTTGAGGACCTGAATTTAATCTGCAGTAGTTGCATAAAAGGTTGGGTATGGTACCATGTGCTTGTAATCACATCCTTGGGGAGGGAGAGAACAGCCTGTCTCCATAAACAGGGTGGATGGCTCTGGAGGGATGACACATCAGGTTGACCTCTGGCCTCCACAAGTGCATGCAAGTGAGCACGAGCACACACACACACATACACATACACACACACACACACACACACACACACTCATACACACACTGATACATATACACACAATTCAATACATAAATACACAACTCATACACACTGATATATATACACACAACTCTCTCACACACACTCACATGCACATGCACACACTCACACACACACCCTTAGAATACAAAGTTGTTTCTATTCCTTTCTTGTGCTCAGCTATGTCCAATCCTTACCCTACTGTCTTAACATGGGAAAGTTAGAGGTGTCACAGAAGCACTCATTGTGGAACCCAGTCCTTAGGACTGGTAGAAATTCAGCCCAACACACAATCCCTGAGTGCCTACCCTTCTCCCCAACACTAAATCTACCCAGATGCGTTAGCAAAATGCTCTGTAGAGAGCAGCCTTCTGGATGTGTGGGATGACATGTCTTGGGTTGATTTCTAGGGTGGCCATTACCAGGAGAGCAAAGGAGTTTTGAAACTCAACACAGGCTCTGAAACACTATCCCGGGAGAGCACAGAGGAGCTGGAGTAGAACTGTCGTTTGGATCAGGTAGAAATTACTCCTTATCATGGTCAGTTAACCTGCAGGGCTTTTTGGTTCTGCCTCTGTCTAAATCCATTCCAGTTTTATGATCCTCAGTGGCCTTTCGTCAGAGCCCAGGTCAGCAGCAAATTCTGGGAATGGGACCATAGCATACCAATTGCTCCCTACCTAGTGTGTCTTTATGGTTTTGGTCCTGATTTGGGGGCAAAAAGAAAGTCCAGAATGAGATATTGATAATCTATTCCTGTCCTACATTTTGGTTGGGGGAAAATTCTCTTCTGCCGCTTTCCATGAAGCAGACTAGAACAGTGAAAAAAGTCTGGCTTCCTCAACAAAGTCTTTCTTCCAAGAAGGAAGAGTAGAGAGCTGTGAGGGAGAAGCCCTGGATCTGCCTCTCTCTCCCACGCCCATTGGAAAGGCACCTAGATGCTTGAACCCTTTGTACCCATCTTGGGAGCACAACAGAAAGTTTAAGAGTATCCTAGAGAAGTCTGTCCAAAGGAACACGGTTGTTCAGCTGTGGAGTATGTATTTCTCGTGCATGTAAGTCTCTGGTGGTTGGCTTTGCTGTTGCTTAAGCTATGCTCTTGATTGTTAGGAGACTTCTGAGCTAGCCTGGGCTCTTTATGATCTTATGCCTTATTGCCCTGAATATGGAATCTGTATTAGTTGTAGTAACTATAACTGGAACTTGGTGAGTGAGGGAACTCATACCAAATAGCAGTTCTCATAAGACAAGACTTCCCTCAGCTATGTCTCTTAAACTGGATGATATGGAGAAATTTCTATTATTTTTCTTTTTCTGGTCTTTGTCCCACTCAGTGAGCGTATCTGATGTCTAGTAGGTCTTGATTTTGCTCCTCGGGAAGGCCCTTTGTTGGAAACTCTCTCTCCACATTACTTATGAATATTTCTATCTGGTTTCCCACATTTCTTCAGCTGGTCCTATTCACAGCCGGCATGTTGACAAATAACGACAGGGAGAAATCAATCTTCCCTGAGACATAGTTGTGTCTCATGAGCCTGTCGATGAGAGGCAGCGCTGGCAGCTGAGTTGATCCTCAAGCTGAAGGCCAGGATAGATTGGAAGTTAGGCAAGTCTCTGCTGGGAACTACTATTGTCACATGTCATATGTCCCGTGTGAATCAATCATACCTGTGTGCTACAAACAGTTCTACATTCTCCATATCTCATTCATCGCCCACACAGGCGCACACATACAAAGGACCTTTTAGAACAATGCTCCATCTGAAGAATTCAGTAACACTCACGTCAGTAACTTCAGTAACAGATTCAACATTCCTGCTCTCTGGCCTGTGTGTTAAGCATTTCTAAAGCCACCTAGGCCCGTGCTCATATGTGGTGAAAGAAAACTACCCGAATGTTGGGCTCTGGGATCTCTTCCTCTTCCTTGCATAAAGCCATCCTGGCTCTCTACAAAATGCTCCCTTCCCTGGGACTCTTGGTAGGCAAAATGGTGGGAAGGGTCAGATGGTCTCAAAATAACACCTTGATGGAAAAGGCTCAAGACTTCTTTTGTAGTTTTCCATGCAAGAACGTGGCAGGGACATTTTGCCTCCTTTTGCCAGGATCCCCTTTACCTCTGACCCCTTGGGTTAATCCTGAGGCTCACCCGAAAAACCAACTCTACCATTTTGGGACAAATTCAAAGCACGTTTTATTAAATATCAAGTACTGGCCAAGAGATGGAATTAGTTCCAGACCATTTCACAGAACTTCCCACCTGAAAATGGCCTTGAGCCGGATGTTGCAGCAGGGTTTAAGGCCAAATCTATAGGCCTCTGTACTTTCCCATGAGGCTTTATTTCCCAAGAACTACAATTCCCAGAATTCCAAGAAGTTACCTGGTTCTTGGGGAGGTGGGGCTTACAGGTTAATTTTGGGCACTGCACATGTTTTTGAAAAACAGTAATAAGTGCATTACCAGCTTTCACTGAGCCTTCTCTGTACAGTCGGAACTGTATTACACAGCCTTGTGTTTTGTCTCATTTAGGCATTCAGCAGGGCTAGCTTTCAATATTTTATATTTGATTAAAAAAATATGAGAAAAGTGCAGGTCCCTAAACCCACGCTCATCTGTCATGGCTCCTAAAGTCCACAGGGAACTGACCCTAGTTCCCACACTACAGCAAACCACTTGAGCTTTGAGGCAGGCAAGACCAAGATGCAAAGTCCTCCATTTCTGTCTATCAGGCTTCTCAGCTAAATGTGTTTTCTAGGTTTTAGAGTCTGCATTTTAGCTCCTGTGAGAAAATGGCAGCTTCTTAATAAAGGGGTGGAACAGAGGAGAATATTCTCTCACATTCCCTGGTAGGAGTCCCAGGACACTTTTGACTGCGCATGCGTGTTAGAGTTTCGCTTCCGGTGCATCGCTGTCCCTCAATTCCATAAATGTCCTCCCCTTCCAGCTACTGCACACTTCCTCTAAGGTATTGTTCATCCGCTGAGTAAAACAGCGCTTGCCTCCTGCAAGCTATGGTTTTCCCTTGAAACCTCTGTAATTAACACATTCTCATTTAGGGACCGGTTGTTATCGAGTTCAAAAAAACAAAAAACAAAAAAACAAAAATAAAAAAAACCAAAGATGTATTTCATTTTTTTTTTCTACAAGTGATTCATCACCTCCACTCCTCCCGCCTACAGACATCTAAATTTCAGTTTCCCTTGAAGCTACAAAGCATCAACCGCATCTTCGCCTTGAGTCAGAGGATACAAGGAAGCGTTAAAGGGCACCACCGCAGCGGTGTCAACCCTCTTAACCTGCCTTCCGGTGCAGGCGTCATTAACGCTGCTCTTTGCCCTTGGGCACTAAAAGAAAAAGACTCCAGTAACTGGACACCAGAATTTCCAGTTCAGTGACAACCTGATGCGGAGTTAGCTTTCCTGCTGTCAGAGGAGGGAGTGGGGACATTTGCTTGTTTCCTGACTTGGCAAGCTAGTCAAAGCAGGGGTTCTGACCTGTATTTGCATTTTCACACCCACTGGGACCCGATACCATCCAGGTTCCTGTGCTTGTGGGGCCACTGGAGCGTCATCAAGTCTACTTAAAACACATGCGCACCCACGCACGCACGCACGCATGCACGGATGCACCCACCCACGCACGCACCTAAGCACGGATAGAGTTCTTCCTGAATTATCTCAACAAACTCTTGACTATATAGAGGTGCTGCACACCTGTAACCCCTCTTGTCTGAGGCAGGGGAATCACATGTGTGAGGCTAGCCTAAGCTACAGAGAAAGATCCTCTAAAAAAAAAAAAAAATCCAACAGATAAACTTTCTCAAGAAACTATTTTTATTTGAATATCGTTTCTGGTGCTCTTCTGATAATTCCTTATCAATATTTTTTTCTTGTTCAATGAACTATATGAAGAGCCAAAATATTCACCAGGATTTCGTTACGGGGTGTTTGGTTGTGTTGAGATTGCTGCAGGCTCTCCACAGGAGTCTTGACCAGTAGGTGTAGCTAATTGTGGTGAATGTCCCAAATTAATGGAAATCCCTGTAGTGAGAGATAATTCAAGCCATTCCCTATTTTATAATGAACATTCTTTAAAAAACAAATTTCTTGATTAGGCAAGGAAGTGATCTTGAGAGGAAGCAGGAAAGGATAGAAGGTGTGGTATCCCCAGGATTTTACAAAGGGAATCTGCAGCCAGTGTTTCCTCAATAGGTTATAACAGGAGTCCGAGGACTCTGCATCTTCCAAACCTGCAAATTTTCAACTTCAGATCAAAAATGAAAATTTTTTAAAGGTACAAAGAAAAAAAGGAGGTGATCCACACCTCTTTCCTTGGACATGAATGTCTTCCACATCCATCTAAATGCTCCCACACAGTGGCTTGAGCTCTGGGCATCTGTAGCCACTGTCTGGCAGGGCACAGCTGCCTTGCCAGGTCCTCCTGTGGCTGAGCTGCACGGTGCAGAACTGTCCAGATGGAACTCACACCGCGTTTGCTGGCCGCAAAGTGAGGGTGGCCCACCCTCAAATCTGACCACCTTGTAACCTGTGGTGGCTACTCCAAGAACATTTAACAGAGCGGGCTGCCTTGGCCATCTCTGTTCTGGTCTCAACTCTCTTTGGCAAAGACAGGAACTCCATCCTTAGCTTTACAGTTTGGTGGTGGGGGAGGGCATAGTGGTACCCAGTTGCCTCCCCCAGAAAGCAGGTAGAATGGAAGAGGCTTGAGTGCAAATTTTTGAAGTCTCTAGCCATCTTCTCCATCTTCTTGGCTGAAAGAGCAGATTCCATGTCAGTCTAGGGTCCCGGATTACCAGTATCTCATCCAGTGCCATCCACTGGCCATCTTCTGTCCCACTAGGAATCCAAATCTCGATCACCTTGAAGCAAGGCTACATCTGTCTGTGGCCCTCACCATCTGCTCCAGCAGTCTTAAACCTCTTTCATGAATGTGAAATTTCACAATGGCCCAACCTCAAAGTATCTAATCCGTGCCCACTCTCCAGCAAATGCAGCCCGCGAACTCACCCCGCTTCTTCCCGCTCGCTCACTGTCTTAACCTCCGTGTGTTCCTAACTCTGTTCTCTCTCCTTCACACTCTTTTGGCAGCTCAGATTCCCATCCCTCCTGAGGAGCAGGACACTTCCCTGTCGCTGTGAATCGCTGACAAGAAAAAACGGAACGGAGTATCTACTTTGGCTCACATTCAAAGGGTTAGCCCACCATGGTAGGAAGGCGTGGCGGGTCACATTACACTCAAAGTCAGGACACTGAGGAAAATGAATGCAGGGCTCAGATTGTTTTTCACCTTTACTTCTAGCCAGGACTCCAGCCCATGGACTTGTGCTAACTGCATTTGGATCAGGTCTTCTCACCTCGGATCATTCTAGAAACTCTCACAAACACGCCTAAGTTCCAGAGCCTGTCAGGATGGCGATCTTAATCGACACGAATTCACTCCTTGACAACTTGACACCCCAAAGGAATCACTTTTAAGCCATAACCTTCTGCCACTTGTCACCATGGGCTCGTGGCCGTCTCCTAACATAAAATGTGTTCGGTCCGACTTCAAAGTCCCAATAGTCTTTCAAGTTTCATCGCTGTTCGAAAAAATAAGTTCCTTTCTAGCCCCAAGTTCAAATATGTGCTGTTGAAGAAGTAGTTCTCTACAATCATTTTTTTTAATCAAGGAGTGAATATGAAAAAAAAAAAAAAACTCCAGAAGTTGTTAAGAAAAAAGACAGCAAAACTTTAGAATGAGCAGAGGGATTAAACCGACCCCCTGTGTAAGCTCTGTCAGGCCGAATGGATGGATCAAGCAGGTACACCCCACACTGTACCAGCCTCTTCCCTCCTCAGCATCTCCCCATAGCACTTAGAGATTAAAGTTTGGGGGCCTCTGGCCTGAGAGCAAGATCAAGGAACCACACAGCTAGCCATGGGTGGTCTACCAAAAACTAGCTGCTGATCAAGAAGGCGAGGAGGGCCGTCCTGCTTCTGGCACGGTACAGTCCCAAGGACACAGCTCCAAATCTATCCAATTCTAGGGGCTTCTGTAAAGTGAGGGCCCCACAAGCCGATCTGGAAGTTTCCAGTCAGCTGTAAAATGTTATAACGTATGATGATTCATCTGCTCCCTGCTCCAGATGATTAAATTTGCCGGAGCAATAAATGTACGAGGGAAAGATTATGCCAGATATTTCTTTGAATCTCTCTCAGCGTGGAATGGGAGCTAAGCATCGTCTACTTGCTGATGAGATGACTTCTCCCAGGACTCAAAGATAGAATGGGGCTCACAAACCAGGAGAAACTATTACAGACGACAGATATACATCTGAAAACAGGCAGAAACCAAACAGATAAGTAGCCTAGCGGGAACTGTGTACAGCATAAAACGAAAAGAAGAAAAAAAAAGCCCAACACCATACAAGCCTCAAATGGAAACTGTCGTAACAATTCTGGGGGATGAAAAGGAGTCAAAATGAGTTTCCTCTGACACCACAGGTTCTCATGCACAGAAAGAGCCCTTGGGACATATAGTCTGGAGGGAATTGAAACTTGCTACCCTGGAAAACAGATTCATCAGGATGCCAAAAAGCTAGAGTTTCTGACCTGTCGTCTCTCATCCACTTTGCCCCAGAAGCACTTTTCAGGAATTAAAAAAAAATATAAAATGGAAGGTTGTCTGAGAGTGAGAAAATCATTAAGCGGAGATAAGGCCCTGCGCCTTCTTTTATTCCTTGCATTTTTCCCAGAATCTTGTCTTTTAAAGGAATTTTCCTGCATCATCGCTCCGACCCCATTGTCTTGTGAGTGACTTGAGCCGAACTTTAGCTGTTTGTGCTCTTTTCTCTAGAAATTTTAATCACCTGTCGTCATGGATCCACTTTGCCAGAGCCTGTGGGAAGGACTGAGAGGTGCAATGTTCTCCCACACTACAGTCCACCATCTTGCTGGACTGCCATTTTGCCCACGGGTCACCCCAGGTTTCGAGACATCCATGGAGCTTCTGTTCCCACTCGTATCTTTCTCTGCCTCGTGGCTGAGAAAGAATGGAGTGGGTAGATCCCCTGCTTCTGACTGCTTCTCTTTGGGAAAACAGACTTCCCAAGCTTGTCTAACTAGAGTCCTTTAGGCTAATTCAGTAAAGACACCTTCAGTCTGCTGCCTTTGACTAGTTGGTAAATCTTACACAGGTCCCAGAGCACGAACATCAATGGTACATGTATTTTTGGTCTTATTCTGGAATATTACATCAAAATGAAGCTTTTAATGATTGTTTAAACTTCCCTCCTCTTATAGGTTGGGAAACTGAGTCTCAATCAAAATTAAATCAGCTACTTTAACATGTAATCAACTGAAGGAGTCCTTGCTCAACGTGTAGATCCTACTGGTTTTGTTAACATCCTAAACATTATTTGCTACCCGATGGGTGGTACAAAGAATTTCCTAGGTGACCATGTACTCTACTTGTAGACCTTAAAGCCTGAGGTGTACGCCTACTTTCTTTTACTATAATGCAGTATCTATGACATGTTTTTATTAAGTAATAATCAAGAAATTAAGTGATTATAAGTAATATGTTTCTCTAGATAGGTTCCATATGTTCAAAGTACATGTCAGCATCATTAAATTCAATCTGGAGAAATTATGGCCAAGGACATCATCACAACAATACACATGAGGGGGGCAGCCCATTACAAGACAGAAGGCAGAGTATGGGGGTCATGGCTAGGGTTTCTCCCTCTTACAAGACTGATGCAGGTTTCTATAGGAACCACATTAGGGAACCATGTTAGGAATATTCTGCCAATGACCTAATGACCCCCCACTAAGCCCCACTTCTTAATGGTTCCACTGAGTCACCTCTTACCATTACTACACTAAAGGTCAAGCTTTCAACACACATATGTTATACATACCACCCATATGTAACAACACCTAACTGTATATAATGAGAGAGAGCTATGTGGAACCACTTTATGGAATCTCTAATATTTCTGGACACCAGTATGTACAAAGCAGAAGTTTAATACACTGTGGGAAATTCCTAGGCCTATAGGGCTCATGGGATTTGTATGGTGTTAGAGAGGGGCATCATGATGGCCTGATAAAGTCAGGCTGCCTTGCATAACAGCCAAGAGTTTTAGGGTTGGTTTGGTTTGTTTGTTTGTTTGTTTGTTTGTTTTGTTTTGTTTGTTTTTTGAGACAGGGTTTCTCTGTGTTTTCCTGGCTGTCCTGGAACTCACTCTGTAGACCAGGCTGGCCTCGAACTCAGAAATCCGCCTGCCTCTGCCTCCCAAGTGCTGGGATTACAGGCGTGTGCCACCACTGCCCGGCTCGGGTTTTAGGTTTTAATTGTGGGTTGGATTATTAGATATCCATTAAAAAGATCTAAAATGAGAAGAACATAATAAATGTTTGTATTTTCATTTCCTCAAGGAAGGTAAGAGATCACTTGCATAAAGATAATAGTTGATTCCAGAAAGTTCTAAAAACCCTGTCTAGAAATTGATGTGAGGGTTAATGTATGAGCCTTGGCTGATTGGAGAGGAGGAGGTAGATGGGGAAATTGGGGACAGAACAGCCAAACCCCAAGAAGCAAGTGACAGAGCCATTGATTGAAACAACAGCAATATCAGCAAAAATAAATAAATACCAGGGTAGTTGAAATGTCTGTGTCCAAAACATCATTACCACACAATTGCTATTCAAATTATATAAGCTTGGGTACAACTTCATTTTCAGGCTGCAAGCCCAAAGAATAATCCCATACATTCTGCTCCAAACAGTGTCATGGATTGAGCCCAAATTAAACATGAATTAGAAGATGGTGCTTTAATTCATTCTTGAATTCGCAATTTAATTAACATAAACATTTCCAGTAGCTTCCAAAGCTAGGAGTCATTAGGATCCAGATCCTTTAACAGGGTTAATCGACTGCTATTTATTCTTACTCAAAGACTAAGTTTAAACACAGCCCTTTGATAGGTTGTAAGTAGCTAATGAGACCAAGAAAACACACAGATCAAGTATGTGAGAATCACAGAGTCAACAGAGAAAGGTGTGCTAAGTTTCTGATATCAGTGAATACCAATCAATGTATTGACTGACTAAAAAATACACAGAGGTTGCAGGTTCACAGGCCTCATGGTCCAGGCCAGTGATAACTGAGGTAGAAAATCTGGATGTCTACATGTTTTGGTCTGTGTGTGTGTGTGTGTGTGTGTGTGTGTGTGTGTGTGTGTGTATGTGTGGAGAGAGAGAGAGAGAGAGAGAGAGAGAGAGAGAGAGAGAGAGAGAGAGATTGATTGATTGGTGGGTTCCAGGAATTCAGGAATACAAAAGACCATGTTGTGCGCCAAGGACCAGCTCCTATTATATCCCATAATCTTCTTCATTATGTAGTCTTAGAGTTCAAATATGGGGCTTTAAGCATGCTAGACAAGTGCTCCACCATCCAACTACACCCTCAGCCCTCTACCTCCAATCCTTCGTTAACACGTGAGGATACTGATCCAAGGTTATCAGATGTTCTGGATTCTTTTGAAGTCTGATATGTTAAAAGCTGGCCATGGCTACCACTGTGTAGACCCTTGCTATTCAGAACGGGTCTCAGAGGGCAACAATGTTAACCACCCCACCCCTCCCGGTGCCTTGTCAGAAATGTCACTCTA
The DNA here is from genome assembly GCA_964023405.1 of Apodemus agrarius. Classification (NCBI taxonomy): domain Eukaryota; kingdom Metazoa; phylum Chordata; class Mammalia; order Rodentia; family Muridae; genus Apodemus; species Apodemus agrarius. The sequence goes on from OZ030024.1 coordinate 45,206,872, forward strand.
GCTTTGCTCTTTGTCTATTTTCTGTTACTATAACAAAATCCCCAAGGCTGAGAGACATAAATAGAAGGTGTATTAAAGACTGGAAGTTTTGCACAGCTTGGAGAAGGTCCCAGGGTCACTTTGCAAGGTGGCATGTGGTGTCATCCTGGGAAGGCTGTGTGCAGGGGGAGTGACTACAGGCAAGGCACAGACAATGACTGATCTGAATTTTTTACGATAACCCTCATATGAAGCCCAGCTCTCTCTAAGGATAGCATCAGCCATCCCCTTCTGGGAGGCCTCACCTCTTAGAGCTTTACATCGCCTCCAGCCTTGGCACATAAGGAACAACGCTGGCATATTAAGACTTAGGGGACACAGTCAAGCCACCTGCTAACCCTATCACTTTCTTAACTGAATCTGTATTTTTAGTAGGGCTTCAGGTGGCTGGTGTCCACCATGACACAGGACCTCCACTGCTTATTTTCTCCCTGCGGACACAGAGGAGAGCTACAGAGTCCAAAAGGAGAGCACTGGCTGACTTTGGCAGTCAGTGAAGGCAGAACCCTCTTTGAGTGACACCACTTGGACTCCATGAGCTCCCAAAGCTCTTGGGGCATGTTGCCGTGGCGGTAGGTGTGTATTCTGCAAGAACCAAGGTAGGTAATAGCTGGGCTTTTGCCTCTGATGCAAAACTTAAGCAGGTACCAAAACAGTCAAAAATTAATAGGTGCAATATCTAAGTGCTGTGGTTTAAAATTTTGAAACTGACCCTAGGAAACCCACTGCCATTGACAAAATACTTCCCTGTGGGCTTGGCTTTGTACTGCTTACGTCACCGTAAATATCTCCTTCAGCCCATGGCCTTGTGCTTCTGCCTTGATTGTCCCTCTAACGCCACTGGATATTTAATATCTAATTCTAACTCCAGGAGGGCCCACACTACCCCAGCCGTGCAGGCTGAGGACTTCGTTTCCTGCTCTCTCTGACCAGAAGCCAGCTGGTCCCATCCCCTTGCTCCCATTATCTGTATAAGTTTGCTAAGTATCAAGCCTAGAGCTAGCACAACATTCTTTCTCCTTCCGCTTTGAGATAAGTTAGCCTTACAGGAGGAGATAGGTGTGAGATGGGACCTCTCAAGCCAGCCCAGACCAAATTAGCTTTGTGTGTCTGTTTCTCACAGTGCCTTCCATTTTAGGGACAGAACCTGGAAGTAGGCAGCTTACAGGAAAGTAGAAACTGCTGGGGATGCCTGAACTGCCCGTAGGCTTGTTTCGCTTCCTGTCTGGGAGCACCAGCTGCACATACCCCTCACTTTCAAGGCCACTCTAGCAAGATGGAACCAAGAAAGGATGTCTTGAGAAAGTTCCCAGAGCCCCAGCAGTGGAGAGGAAACGTCTCAGTCATCCATAACATTGTGCCTGAGCAGTTCATTCACATCGAATGGCTTCTAGGTTCTTCGCGTCTTCATTTCTTGGTGGCTAAACTTATAAGGTCTTGGGATGAACACAGAGCTAATCGCTTGTGGTCCCACGCCTGCTTCACCATAGGCCAGCTGAGAGGTCACACTAAAGGGTGCGGTGCAGCTTCTGCCTCGGTTTCCTTGTAGGACCCTGCCTTTAATATGAGTCTGAAATCTCAGAGGTGGCTTGAGAGGTTTCAAAGACACGAGTCTTCTGCCTAATTGCAGGATGTGCGGGGAATTTGCTTTCCAAAGCAAAGTTTCAAAGTGTCTCCCTTAAAATCAGCCCCATGAATTCAGGGGGTGAGGTGACAGAGGAATTATTATCATTAAAACTGTTTATTTATGTATCTAGTCATTTTGATTCTTTTTTTTTTTTTTTTTTTTTTTTTTTGAGAAAAGGTGTCTTTGTATGTAGTCCTTGCCGGCTTTGAATTAGTAGAGAACCTTCCACCTCAGCCTACAGAGTGCTGTGCTTACAAGAATGTGTCACCATGGGTCACCATGCCCAGCTTACTGCTGATTTTAAATGTGAAAAACAGAAAATCATAAGATACAAATAAATGGATAAATAAAAATTTAAATTTAAAGTCTTCAAATTTAGTTTAATAATTTCTCAGTTAATTTGCTGCTCCATTTTGCAAAATAATAGGAACTCAATAATATTGGCTGAATACACAATTTTAGTACTCAAAAGCTACACAAAGAAACTTGTGTGTGTGTGTCTATGTATCTGTGTGTGTCTGTGTGTGTACATATGTGTATGTATGTGTATATCTGTGTATGTATGAGAGAGAGAGAGGAAGAGGGAGAGAGGGAAATGGAGAGAGAGAGAGAGAGAGAGATTTGAAGTTCTCAAAAGAAAGACTTTTAAATCTTTAACAGCACCAAGACAAACCAGGATTTATGATCTAGCTGATCAATAGAGAAGAGATAATCAATGGATGACTAATATGGTAAGTTTTCAAGAATAAAAGAAAATAGAACCCCTTAAAAAGCATGTGGCACTCAGTCCCCACGTGTGTGGTACTTTGGGGGCTGGGGTGTGTCCCGGGTCAGCCCTGTCGCCTGGGCATTCCGAGCCTGGGAGTTCATCTTTCACAAACACTTAGAAACCTTAAGCCTTCCATGGGTCAGTGCTGGACTGAAGGAGCTACACATCAAGCCGAATCAGACTGATTACAGCTCCTCTGAACCTAATTGGCAAAACCCCACTGCATTCATGGTTTGTTAAAAGCAACTTTCATGGCACAGGCGTGCTGTCAGAAAAATAAATTACATCTGAAAGTACTTAGGTAGAAAATTTTGCGGATAACTTCCAGTTGTCAGTAATTTTATATTAGAAACTGTTTTTCCAATACAAGCTAAAACTTTGTCCGTCAGTATTAAGAATGCTTTACCTGCCATTCTTGAAATATTTATAGGATTTGTAATATAACCTCTTCTTTTTTCTTCTTTGGAGATTTAGTGAACAATTTTCTGCCAACTTTAATTTTGGCAGCTTCCCTGGACTCTTTGCAAGTTATAGATTCTTTGCCTTTTTTTTCTCCACTGTCTTAGAATACATTCAAATTCTTCAAAAAAAAAAATACTGTTAAGTTTTGGCTTCAAAATAAGTGGGTCTTCCCTGAAGAATACCATGAATAATGGTTGACCACAGAGATGGGACATGCTCACAGGACACCCTCTCCGAAACTAAGAGGGGTGTCTGTGACTATTGATGAAAGATACTCTCAAGGACACTTTCCTGCTCTTTAATAATCTGGAAACATCTGAAAACTACTGGCCAGTCACATTACGCAATGGTCCTCAGTCTGGGACTGTATGATCTCTTTCTATGATTAGGCTATGATTAACTTTATTGGCAAACATGGCACAAAGATGAAAGGCTCACGGTCAGCAGGCAGAAGATGAGCTTTTCTCGATGTCACTGGTGGCATTAGCCATGGCCACTTGAGTAAGATGTTCCTACTAGCTTGCCCCATTGAAAAGTTACCATTTCTCCCTCATTAAAAAAAGGACGTGTTAGGTTTCATTTTCAGTGTACATTTTGAGTGTAAATCCATGAAACGTGTGCATTCCTGGTCTGCTGGAGACCGGAAGACGGTATCGGATCAACTGGAACTGGAGTTACAGATGGACATGAGCCACCATGTGGGTGCTAGAAATATAACACAGGTCCTCTGGGAAAAATAAACCAACAACCCTTTGTCTCCTGTGGATGCTGTCTGAGATGATCAGGGGTATACTTGTGGTGACTCTCTTTTCTCAGGTATGGAACTCTTCTTTAACGTGCAGGCATTCTTTCTTCTAGTTCCTAGTCACTTGCTGCTTCACAGCACAGCCCCGGTGTTTACTTCATTCTTTGGGCTCTGCTAGTCTACTCTCACTTAGGTTATTAGTCCTGTCTTCCCAATGCACAGGCTACTGAGGATGTGCTCACAAAGGAGCTATGCCTTAGCAATGCACACTTATTCCTTGAGGGATTGTTTTAAAACCACTTTAAATATCGTTTGAATCATCTGGGCAGTGCTGGTGCACGCCTTTAATCCCAGCACTGGGAGGCAGAGGCAGGTGGATCTCTTAAGGATAACCTGGTCTACTGAGCAAGTTCCCAGATAGCCAGGACTACACAGAAACCCTGTCTCAAATATAAATTAAACAAACAAACAAATAGTTGTTTGAATTGACAATAAAATGTGTGTACTTAAGGGTATATGCAATCCACACATGTATATTGTAAAATGATCGTATCAAGTTAACAAAGATGCTTACTGCCTTATGTACTGTGTGTGTGTGTGTGTGTGTGTGTGTGTGTGTGTGCATGCCTGTGTTTAGGAGTAAAGTGGAAATGTGCTCAGGTTTGTTATGAACTGAGGTTACTATGTTCTGTGATAGCTCATTAAATTGTGTTTGCTTGTTAACCCCATCCCTATCAAAATCCACAACAGGCTACAAACTAATTTTTCCATCTCCTTCACTTCGGCCATGGTTCTTTTTAATGACAATGAGATATTTTGGTATTGGAAATGTGTGTTGATACTGAGATGTTGCAGTTTCCATGCTTTCTAAGGATATATATATATATATATATATATATATATATGTATATATATATATATATATACATATATACATATACATATACATATACATATACATATACATATACATATACATATACATATACATATATATATCTGTATCAAAATATATTTACTTTTGTCTTTTATGTATAAAGATTTGCTTGTGTATGTGTGTGTACATGTGCTTGTGTTATGCACACATGCGGAGGCTGAAGGTTGACTTTGGGTGATTTCTTTTGCCACTCTCCAACTTAGTTTCTGAGAAATGTCACACTGAACCTGGGGCCTCAGATCTGGTAGGGCTTGCTGCTGAGCAAATCCCAAAGACCCCCCTCCTTTCTCTGCGTCCCAGCGTTGTGGGAAGAGAAGTATGTCATCATACCTAGATTTCTCCACGGCCCCTGCACACTGACCCCATCCTTCATGCTTACAGGTCAGGCTTACTAACTGTGCCGTCTGCTCCGCCTCCCGGTCTTAGTTTGTATAATCTCATCACTAAGTAGAATTAAACACTGTATAGTCTTGGGGTCTTCTTTCTGTTAGCAAAGTGTATTTCAGTTGTTCCTATGTGCCACACATGTTAGTGCAGGTCTGAAATACTTATAATGATCCATTTTTAGTTCATTTTCTAGGAGATAGGAGGTAAAGGTCAAACCGATTATCATCATTATAATAATTATGATTATTCTGCATATGATCATTAAATTCCTGAAAAGACCATCCTTTCTCCATTGAATTCCCTTTGTCTCAAAAATTCAGTCAACTTAGGCAGGTCACTGTGGTCTATACTCACTACAGTGGCCCCATATGCTCAGCTGTCTGAAATAAGGGGATCACCTGGACCTAGTTACCATGGCAATACCACAACTTGAAAGGAAAGAAAGACCCAAACAAATGGAGGGAGGAGGGAGGGAGAAAGAGAAGGAAGAGAGGAGATAGGAAGGATTAGTCAACTCTTGCTGAGTGAGACCATTTTGGAGATTCTCTTGTTTCCGTAATTTGTGATTTTCTTTCACACTCTTAGCACCTGTGACTGTAGAGCAAGCCTTGATCTCAGATGATATGAGCCCTCCACAGTAATTCAGACTAGTTCCTCTGCTCTAATAAACACCATCATATAGCAAAACCAATACCAGTTATGGTTGCTTGTTCTGGGTTGGTGAGGTGGCTGTACAATGTCCCTAGTGACACGGGTCCTATCTATCCTGTCTCTGAATTTGATTATTCTTGTCTAGGTGTTGTGATCAGCAGGTGTTGCGGAGAGAGCTTTTCTTCATGTTCCTCAACAGATGGATCAAACAAGAGGAGGATCACATGATCAACTGGAGCTGCGGGGGAATCTTATAAAGTAAGTTCAAGGGCAAAGAGGAAGGATGCAGCATCACGTTCCTCAGATGAGCGCTTAGGTCAGCCTGTGTGAGTCTTTCTCCCCAGAGAGGGTCACAGGGCAGCTTGATGCCATTGGCATTTAGAAGGCAGAGGGTAAGGATGCTTCGAAACACCGCAACACATACAGTTCCCTAACAACACGGGACTGTATGGGCAGGACATATTAGTGCCAAGGTTAAAATGCCAGGTGGTAGCAGACATCACAATAGCTCCCTGGGACTGGGAAGACAGATACAGACAGATAGGCAGACAGGCAGACAGGCAGACAGACAGACATACAGATGAACCCAGAACAGGAAGATAATAGTAAATGCTGACTCTGCCCTGGGGTACAACACACAAGGCGTTCTGGTACAACAACCATTTGTGACTCACAGTTCTGCACATAAGACGTGCCAGTACCAGTCATGGTACACACTGAATCATGCTTCCTCTGAATGTGAAAATGTTGGTTGGCCAGCCAAGGTCTGCTTTCCTAGCTCACTGGCTTATGGTAGCATTCAACTGCAATTATCAAAGGACATTTGCCACATTAGCCACAATGCAGAATTCTACACCAGTAGGGGTTCTCAAAAGAAAAACAAAAACAAAACAACAAAATCCAAAAACCAATGGGAATATCTAGACTACCCTATGCTGTATAACGTTCAAGAGACACGGCTCCGTGTAAAATGATATTCCATAATATTCATTAATGAATTTGTTTGCATAAGAACACTCAGTGACATTCACATAGCAAGGAATCATCTAACATATCTACCAGAACTGCTGGATGAGTGACACCGAAGTTTAGATACAGTCTGCCACACGTACACAGGCCCACGGACTGACATCAGGCGTGCACCCCAGCCGGCCATTTTAAGTTGGAAATGGGTTTTTGGACACCCGCTTTCAGAGGGTCACAGTTTAGCCTCCCTAGAAACATGCACAGAGAACTTAAAATTAGCGTTAGTTAGACACTCACAGGAGCGCGAGGCATCGCCTCGTTTTGGCCCGGGGAAGTGGCTGGGTCTCCTTCTTCGATTATCTTATATCATAGGCTGAACCTGGAAGATCAGAAATCCAAACTGCTCTGAACACTGACACTCTCCAACCATTAATGTGACAGCACAGGTGAAAATTATTAAGTGGCCCTCAAGTGATGGCCGCAGTCACAACACAGGCTCACCAGAAATGCCCACGATCGCTCTCAGGCTAGGAATATAAGGTACATAGGAAACATAAGTGGATTTTATGCTTAGACTTGGGTTCCATTTTCAGACCATCTCATTGTTATACATGCAAATATTCAATATAGGATCAAAAGCATTCACTCTGAAATGCTTCTGTTTGCAATCTATGCACCTCTGGTACAAAACAGCAGCCCACTGGAGGAGATGCACAAGGCACAGCCCTGGGAAGGGGTGACTGTTTGTGCCCTTTCCTGGGCACTGCTCTAGTTCTTCTCCTTTATCCCGCTACCAGAAGGCTCACCAGAACTGACCTCCTGTTTTACTTTAGGGCCCATTGAAGGCTATAGGATTCATTACATTGTTGGGCTCTGAGATCAACTTAGCTTTCTGCTCCCAAGACATTGGAATGAAAAGTCTTGATCTTCTAATCCTATCCTGGTCTCTTTGTGGAACAGCTTCTATCAGGAAGGCACCTACAGATTTGCAGTCAGCGGTCAACTCTGTGTTCATGGAAAAGACTACCCTGGCTAACCCCAGAAGTCCCAAGGCTTGTAGAAAATGTGTGCCAAAAGACAGCAAGGGTGTCCCAATATGTAGTTCATACTAATATAACCTGGTGTGTGTGTGTGTGTGTGTGTGTGTGTGTGTGTACACTTGTATTTATACATATGTACAAGTTTGTGTATAAATGATTAATGCATATACTGATATGTAATATAGATCATATATTTTATGTCTTAACAGAGAGATTTGAATGGCTTGACTAATTCTGCTGTACGTTTATCAAGCTGGAATCTTCAGGACAGCACAGCGAGCTGGAATTCTGGGTAAGGGTGGTGACTGGCGTCTGGAGTCCCAGACACTCAGAGCGGCTTCATCAGTGAATTTCTGGGCAGCGGATTCAGAGATCAATGTTCCTCATTGCTCTCTGTTGTTGCCAGGCTACAATTTCCTCATCTGCCTTCTACACAGAAGCCACAGTAAGCCTTAAAATGTAGATAAGAGGATGCCATGTCTTTCTTTAGAATGTTCCAATCATTTCCCAGTGCTCATAGAGTCGAGACCCCATGATTGCCAGGGTTGTTCTATGTTTGGAAGTGCTGTCCTGGTTTTCAGTAGGATACCTTCCCTAAACTATCTTCTGGAAAGAGAGGAAACCAACCAGATAGCCCAGCCAGGGCCTCACATGGCCCGGTGTCTGCAGACTCTCCAGCTATCTCATACCACCGTCTGAATCCCCCTCGCTTAGGCTACAGGGCATGCTGGTACCTCCATCCACCAGTACTCCATCCTATACTCTCCAGCCTCCAGCATAGGCTTTTCCTGCTGGGGCATCCTTCCTTCCAAACCACCGCTTACTAGTCTTGAATCACAAACCTCAACACAATGGCTAACATTCTTCCTGCTTTCCAGAGCAATCTCCAAAGCCTCCAGGACACGCAAGGATCAGACACAGATATGTCTTCACTCTCATAGAGAGGGTCCAGTTGACGTCAGAGCCTGCGAAGCTTCATGGTTTGCAGTTGGCAAGACGGGCAAGGAGGCGAGCTGAGGTCTCGGTGTGAAGAAGGGATCCAAATCTCCGTTCACTCTTGCACACACGATTCCTGCTTAGCCTTTCTGCCCCATTCAGGCCCCAACTGAAGCTGCTTATAGTGGGGAGGTCAAGGCGATCGACGTGATCCCACATTGCAATTGGAGTGTGCAATAGGGTCCCATCGAGAGCCTCCTCACAGATACATCCATCAGAAGCTTGACTGAGTATCAAGATGCCCAAGCTTGGCACAAAAGTTGGCCATCACACTGAGGTGTTTTCTCTCTCTCTCTCTCTCTCTCTCTCTCTCTCTCTCTCTCTCTCTCTCTCTCTCTGTGTGTGTGTGTGTGTGTGTGTGTGTCTGTCTGTCTGTCTGTCTGTCCGTCTATCTCTGTCTCCCTCTGTCTTTGTCTGTCTATCTCTGTCTCCCTCTTTGTCTGTTTGTCTATCTGTCTCTTTCTGCATGTCTCTGTCTTTCTCTGTCTCTCTGTATCTCTCTGCATGTCTCTGTCTTTCTCTGTCTCTGTCTCTCTCTGCATGTCTCTTTCTCTGTCTCTCTGTCTCTTTCTTTCCCTTTTTACTCCTGTCTCTCTGTCTCTTTCTTTGTCACTTTCTCTCTCTCTCTCTGTCTCTCTCTCTCACACACACACATAGACACACACACACACATACACACACACACACACACACACACACCTGGGCACACATGGGGAATGTCAAGCCAGCCTGAGGAGAAGATAAGCACATGAGGCAAAGGTCACCGGCTTGACATCAGAGAGCAAGAAGCTGGCAACACCAAGACGTAAGGGAGTGAGCCTGTGATATAAACCAAAGGAGTCTGAAAGGTCTTGACCGGCTGTACAGGCTGGTCCCTTCCCTCCTGCAGTCACTGGAAAACACTGGCAAAGCTGAGGGCGTCCTGGGAAAGCCCAGGAGGAAGGAGCTGTAAGGGTGCTGGCCTGGCTTTTCTGTGCCCTCCAGACAAGTCAGCTGTAGCTGGCTTCCTACGCTCAGGGACTTGCTCCCAGGGGTCCTAACTCTCTCCTCTATGCCAGCCTCCTTCCCCCCCCACCATCCCCACCCCAGCCTCTCCCACTCTCACCCAGTTGCTTCACCCCTCTATCCCATTTCTCCTCTGCCATCTACCCCTGCTTTTTCTTCACTTCTCTGATGTCTACACAATGCATTCAGGCAAAGCTTCTACTGACTAAACCCTGAAAGGCTTTCCCAAATCTCCATCCAGGAAACAGCACATGGTCTTTGGGGCCTCCTGAGTGTGTACTTCCCCCAGGGGTTCTCCTTTAATACCCCTTTGTCCCTGTCTAAAGTTCTTACCCCGTCCTATCTCCCAGCATTCTAGGGACAGTGTCCAGCCACCACCCTGATTCCCAGCACGGTTGCCTCCCTCCCGCTCCCTGTCACCCAGCCGGACTCCTTCCCGGAGGTACGCAGTCAAGCAAACCCAGGAGGCTCCCATGGCTCCCTGTTGCCTCTCTCAGGCCTGAATGCCTCTACTCTGATATCATTTTACAGAGGAGCCCATGAGGAATCATTTTCCTGTGCAACGTCTTCTAGCCAAATCCTCTTCAGTCATAATGGCATCTGCCCTGGACAGCCAACATAAGATGCCAATCACTGGCTGCTCTGGATTCTGTCTGCTCAGAAGCCTTCAAGGCCGAGTCTGCTTCTTAAGGATATGACTCTGCATTGTCTTTATCATGGGCCTGACTCTCGAAACACTGTCTACCCAGTAGGACTAACTCTTGAGCAAAGACTGGAACAGCCTCAGACCTCTGACTCTTCTCACAGAGCTAGGTAGCTCAGGACCTGCCTTCCACTGCAGCCACCTACCACATGGAGAGAGACAGAGCTTACCAAAGACCACAGGTCCCTCCACAGCCTGGGAATCAGATATGTGGATCTGTGGCACAGCAGGGAGGGACATGCTGTTTTGAAACATGGCATCAGAGACAGGAGGAACCTTTCCCAGAGAAAGGTCTCCTTGCCCTGAACATCTCAGAGGCGCAGGGCTGCCTCGGGCTGGGGATCTTAGAATTAAAGTTACATTTTATATGTAACTTAAACAAGTTGGAGGCTTGGCTGTATGGACCTGTATAATTGTGTATTTAATTTTGCCTTTTATGTGAAACATTGCTTCAAAAATACTATTCTTGCTTTGATATTTTAAAGGCCCAACGATGTTCCATTTCTTTCACTAGCATTCGATCCACCCTCTAGCACATTCTCTGCTGGGTACTAACCTCTGTGTCCCAGATCCATGTTCAAAGCCAAGGTGTAGTCTGTTGCCCCTGACTTCGTGACTTGAGACCACTGATGCTCACGGAGCCTCCGGTTTCCACGTGTAGAAGTTGGTGCTGATTACACAGTAGAGTTTCTTTTGGAGTCAGTCCGGAGAAAATGTACGAAGCGTAGGTGCATACTGGGTAAACAGCACAGGAACTGGCCTCACGGAGTCCTTACTGACATAGTGGTTATGAGCACATGTTTTGGAGCTGGACTGGCAGGTTCAAATCCCAGCTCTCTCTTGGGCAAGTTAAAGGATCTGCTTGTGCCTCACTGTACACTGTACACTTTAAGTGTACTGCCCATTGGTTTGTCTTGAGGATTATGTAGGAAGTGCTCAGAGCCGTGCATGGTACACAGCAAGCAATCAACAAAGCATTAGCTAGTAATATTGTTGGAAGTCAGGAAAAAAAAAAAAAGAGTTCCCCAGCTGCAAAGCTGTCACTGCCCAAATAGCCTGCTTCTAATGTGAACTTTGCTCCTAGAAGTGAACTTGCAAGCCCACCATGCTGACATTCACACTCTTTCTCCCCCAAGGGCAGCAAGCCTGAGTGTCTAAGGAGGGCTGGTGGGAAGCAGGATGGGGAGAAGTCCCAGGAGCTACAAACACCACCACCCATCTTGACCTTCACTGCTGGAGAACGAAAGACCACAGCATCCTCCTCATACAGCTGACAGTTCTGCTGTTTGCAACGGGGAATATTGGCTGGTACACTCTACCCAACTGTGACCTCTTCAGTCTCCCTATTGGCCTCTTACTTTTGCAGGAACGTGAATACCTTTTCCTACCTCCACCTCTCTAACAACCAACTCCCTCCCATTCCCCTAGTCCCTCCCCCATAGGGACCTTTGACCCAGAAAAAACCAACTTCCCCAAGTCCCATGACCTTAGTGGTTGGACTAGACATTGAAACTGCACTGTTTATCTCGGAGCCCTTGGGCAATGTGTTTCCCACTATTTTTAAGCATTCTGGCCCCTTCCCCTCCCGGTCTTGCCCTTTGCCCGGCTTTAGCTCCCTATTCAGCTCCTTGGTCAGCTCGGCTATTTCAGTTTTGAGTTGAGTGGTCTAGACAGGAACCAAAACATGCACAGTCTGCAGATGGGTGCCCTCTAGGCACCGCCATTTTCCAAACAGTCCAGAGCAGAGGAGATTGGGGGACGGAAGAGCTTTAACTCCTCAGTGCCATCCCTCTCCACCAGCAGGCCCAAAGCCCAGTGAACAATTCCGCTTAATAAACAGTCATTGGGCACTACTAGAATTATCATCACCAGACATTGAGTTGCTTGGCTTTCTTTTTTTCCCTCCAAGAGAATATTCTGGAACCATGGACATTTTCTAAGTTGTGTTGGAGAGAAATAGGAAAGCTGATTTGGGTGATTTTTTCCACTCTTGACGTACTTTTTAGAGATTTATTTTATTTTTAATAATGTATGTGTGTGCATGTGTGTATCTATGGAGAGAGGGGGAAAAGATCATGTATGTGTTCATTCAAGGAAGCCAAAAGAGGGTGTCCACCTCCCTGGAGTGTGGGGGATAGGTGGCTGTGGACCTCCTGATGTGGTGTTGGGAATTGAACTCTGATCCCCTACAAGAGTAGCAAGTGTTATTAACCCCCGGACCATCTCTCTGGCCCTTTTGTGTGGCTTTTGACACACATCACTCTAGCTGTTGGTTGTTACTATATAACACACAATCACAGAGTCTCAGAGGAGCACAAAGCATATACACGTATTCAGTTCACAGGCTTGTAGGAAGGCCCGGGGAGCTAGTGTGGATATATGTCTACCATGGGGTTGAGGAAAGTCACAACCGTGCACAACTGACTGCAGTTTTAAAATCTCTGCATTTCCCTTTTCTCAGGATCCCATCAACAAAACAAGTCAGTTAATCAAACCAGATGTGAAGAATAAACATGGGTCTGTTAAAACAATAAGGAGAGACAGCTCAGTAGTTAAGAGCACTGGCTGCTCTTCCAGAGTACCTGGGCTCAATTCCCAGCACCCACATGGCAGCTCATCACTGCCTGTGTGTTAATCCAGGGTCAGAAGATCTGACACACGCACACCAATGCAAATAAAAATTAAATACGATAGACTAGTTTTCTATCACAAATCCTGCTCTATGGGCATGACAGAGAGCCTCCTATCCCTGGAGGGTCAGAAAACATTGGTGAAAAATAAACTTTTATTGAATGGCTGAAATCTCCTAGTCCTTTGTTACTTTAGCAAAACTTAGCAGACCCCTGAAAAGCTAATAGGTATCAAATTCAAAGTCTGGAGCACAACCATAGGTTTTTTTAGACACTGCTTAATGAACACCTATTGAACAGACAAGAATATGGCCAAAGAGCTTCCCACTGTGAAAACCTATTAGGACCTCCTAGAGCAGCAAGTGGCACTTTCAAACTGAACAGATTGGTGCTGGCTTCTCAACATTGCTTAGGGGGTCTTCGGGGAAAGCATTTGGTCCCTCAGTACTTTGAGGTCTGGCATATGCCTGTCGCAGTCTGGGGCCCCTTGCTCCCTCTTAAAGAATTTCTACTAAGGTACAGGTATTGATTGAGTGACCTAGAGAATAGGAAAGATAGCTATTCAGAGCCCCTCCCCTTCCATAAACTGGCCGCATAATAATGTAAATCTCTCTGCAAATACTTCCGGAAAGAAGAGGAAGGGTGGGAGTCAAGATGGGCGAGATCTCCCTGGCCTCAGGGACGGAGAAAGAGAAAACATGGTCTCCACTGTTATCACCACGTAAGCCAAAATAAGCCAAGAAGCCTTGAAAGTGATGTAAAGTACCTTCAAGGGGATGGATGCCTTGGTGCCTACAGTTTTCCTACTTCAGGAGTTTAAACTAAGTATTTCACTCTCCCACCTTTGCACGTTCGCCCCAGCCAACCCTGCAAACTCCTTCCCCAACCTTGTCTAAGCCTGGGATCCAGCCAGAGCCAACTTCACCTGCCAAAGGCACCAGGCTCTTTCCGGCTCCAGTCATCATGCCGTCCTTTCCCTCTGACCTGACTCCGATGCCTCCATCCCTCCCTGCTCCACCTGCTAACACCATGTCCTCCCAAGCAAACCTTTTGTTTCCTGCTGCATGTACCTTGGCTCCTGGCCGACACTCCCCAGTCTAGGTGCCCCAGACTTACGTCAGTCACGGGGCTCAACAGATGCACTGGGCCACTGAACAAATGCACAGTGTGTTTGTTTCTTTCTCTCTGGGACCACCCTAGACCAGCCCGACATCTATCTGGACTGCTTCTTTCAGAAAGAACAAACATGGGAGTCACTGATTCATACCAATCTGGTCACAGAGGTGGCAATGGATAGGCTCATGGATTCTATGAAGGTCAATTGTGCAAAGTGGGGGGATGCCATAGAGGTCCCCAACTGAATGATCAATGATAACTGTCATCAGAGACTTGAATACTAGGTAAAAACCCCCACAGTCCATCCCTTGATTCTCTACTCTCTACTGCCTGCCTCATTCACAGCCCAGAGATCCCAACTTTTATGCCTCCTGGCTCTCCCTACTGGTGGCACTGCTGGTCTCTCTTGGTTCCAGACTAGAAAGACCTGGGGAAGGTTCTGATTGTCTCAGCTCTTCCCATTGACCCAAGGCCAACCCAATGCACCCCTGAAAAGAGAGATGAGATCAGAAGCGGGTCATGACAGTGTCCTCTGTCACCGATTCCGCCATCTGTCATATGCTTCAGACCCTGTGATTAGGTCACCCGGGGAAAGGAACAAAAGGTAAACAGTTCCCACCTGATCATCTGCTACAGATATAGTTTGCATAGTCTTTAGACTTCTGAGGCCTGAGGCCAAAATGTTGGGGTGACAATCCCAGCCGTATGACCTCAAGCCTCTCTGATCACAGTCCCATCTGTAAAGTGGGGACAGTAGGCATTGTCTGGCTCAAGGAGCAGCTGTGGGAATGAATGAACCACAAGCGAACCAGGAGGTGTGGTGCTTGGCATGCATTAAACACTCCATAAATCACAGGCTGTTTGTTGTTTTGGACATGGTCATAAGTCAGAGAAGAAGGCGTTATGCTTTGGAATGAAATTACATAAAAGAAACAATGCAGAAGACCTCAGGCGACTGACATGGAGTGTGTGGTCTGAGGAAGGCAGCGTACGTGAGACACTTTGGTGCAATCTGGAGCACGGAGGTGCCAGTTAGGAGAAGGAGCAGCAGAAAAATGGTGTCTGGGAAGACAGGAGGCAACCCGATGACGCAACCTGTGAGCATAGTTCGTCTGAGGCCGAGGCATAGGCTAGACCCTATGTGTTCAAGACCAACCTGGTTAGTATAGTGAGATGCCATCTCAGAAAGAGGAGGGGGAAGGAGGGAGGAGGAGGAGGAAGAGGTAGAGGAAGACAGAGATGGAAGCAGACTAATTTTTAGGAAGTAGGAGAAGCATGAGCCAAAATTAGGAGACATGAAATGAAACAGTGAAACTCAAAAAATACACATTCTTCTGTTTGCACAGGATTCCTAAACCTTTTTCTTTTTAAGAATTTTTCAATTTATTTTATGTATGTGAGTACACTGTCTCTCTTCAGACACACTAAAAGAGGGCATCAGATCCCATTACAGATGTTTGTGAGCCACCCTGTGGGTGCTGGGAATTGAACTCAGGACCTTACCCACTGAGCCATCTCTCCAAGTCCAGGATTTCTAAATCTTAACCCTCACAGATCTCCACTGCAGGAGGCGTGACCGGGGCCTGGAGGGCTGGAAGGCCAAGCTAAGAGATGTTGACCTTACTCTGCTCACAGCAGGACTCGCACACGAAGGCGTGAAGCTGAGAACCGAGTCACGGGCCACAAGTCTGTGTTCTGCACTGAATAAAGACTTCCATTAGAACCTCAGGGACTCGAAAAATACGTGAAAACGCCCTTTCAGCCTCCCTGATGGCTCCATTTTTTTTCTCTTGACGAGCTATTTCTCCTTCATCAGAAAGATATGCCGTGGATGCTACCGCAGGCGGCAGCCAATGCCTGTCCCAGGCTAGGGGAGGGCAGAGCACAGGGGGCCCCGGGCCCCACAGAACAGACCATCGCTCCACGGATACATCTTCACCCGTGCTGCTGTTTTCGGTTTGTTTTGTTTTCATTATGGGTCTGGGTGGATACCGTGGTTTTTCATATCGGCTTCAAGCATCCTTAGGTTAAAGGGATCCCGAAGGCCCCCAGGGCAAGCTGTCTAGACTCCCTGCGATCCGGCACAGGTTCTCACTCTCCATTCCAGGGTGCTTTAAGATCAATTCACCCATGACTTGAAAGTCAAGCATGCCAACAGCACAGAGAAATACCAGGGAAGCCAAAGAGGACATTTTTAGGTACTAAGATTTTCAAATGTAAGACAAATAAAATTAAAAAAAACTAATCAAAGCAAGCAAAGAAAGCATATAGCAAAAGCCGAGGGCGTGGCCCGGTTCGTAAAGGACTCACTTTGCAAACACAAGGTGTTCTGCACTCCCAGTGCACACATGGAAAAGTCAGGCATGATGGCACACACCTTCTATCCCAGCGCTGTGGAAGCAGACACAAGATGATCCCTAGGGCTCTGCTCAGAAATCCAGCAGGCCTAGATTAA
The DNA here is from genome assembly GCA_964023405.1 of Apodemus agrarius. Lineage (NCBI taxonomy): Eukaryota > Metazoa > Chordata > Mammalia > Rodentia > Muridae > Apodemus > Apodemus agrarius. The sequence goes on from OZ030024.1 coordinate 45,223,400, forward strand.
TTGGTAAACCAGGCCAGTGGGACATTCTGTCTCAAAGGTGCTGGACAGTGCTCCGGAGAATAGCTCTCAAGATGCCCTCAGGCCTCCACACCCACATGCCCCCACACACCAAGTCAGTCCTGCCTACCACAGTGGAATCCCCCAGACTCACAGTAACAAGAGACCTTAAAGCACACAGTTACCCCTAAAAAGAACCAACATCTGGAATCCTGGATATTGGCAAACATTATCTCAAGCATTGTCATGAACAACAACGACAAGGAGTATTCTCCCGGCACTGGACGGTACTACTATTCACCCGCTTCGCAGAAGAGCAAACTGAGGCAGGGAGAGGACAGAGCCTGAGGTACCACAGGAGGAGTGATACTCAGAGCTGTGCCCATATTGGTGAACACACTTGGACAGAGCAGCGATTGCAGAGTTATGGGGGTCAAGTTAGAAGCAGACAGAGAAAGGTGAACCTGCTCAGCTTTTCTTGTTCACTTTTGCTGTTTTGTAGCTTCACACACACACACACAAAAAAAAAAAAAAACACACACACATACACACATGCACATACATACATACATACAAATACACACACAAACACACACACATACACACATACATACACACACATGCACATACACACATACACACATACACACACATACCTACACATACACACACATATACACACATGCACACACATACATACACATACATAGATACAAATATACACACACAAACACACACATACACACATTCACACACATACACACATACATACATACACACATGCACATACACACATACACACACATACACATATACACACATACACACACAAACACACACACACAAACATACAAACATACAAACATACACACACATACACACATGCACATACATACATACATACATACAAATACACACACAAACACACACACATACACACATACATACACACTCATACACACATACACACACATGCACATACACACATACACACACATACCTACACATATACACACATACACACACAAACACACACATACACACACATACACACACACACACACACACACACACACACACACACACTTTCAAATTTAAATAAAAAGACATATTCCAAAGCCAACTGAATGAAAGTGGCCTTTTGATTATTCACTGTCTCTGATCATTGGCTTTTGGCTCAGAGAAATAGAGAAACCGACACAGCGTTAGCCTGTCGGTGGGAGCTACTATGCGAATTTCCCGTCTCATTCACAGTATCCTATCCCTTGGCTTTCCCGGGTTCCCTCTTCCTAGAAATGGGGTTGTTGGACGGTTCATCCCTCAGGTCGCTTGAGGCTTCCCTGAACGCTGCACTATACCTAGAGATGGTCTATCCTGTCCACACCCTCCCTAACTGCAGCTGCAGGGCCCTGCTCCTGGACTTACAGAACTTTAGCCTGCTTTTTTTTTTTTTTAATTGTTGACCCCCAAAGCCTCCTGTTTGCGTCTGTTTATTAAATTGCAAGCTCGGCTGTGAAATGCCCTTTATGGTGTTATTTTATTGGTGGGCCATTCAGGAACCCAGCACCGCACAAACAGGATAAATATTTTTCTTTGCCGCACACACCCCATGTTGGGGGCTACAGAACAAGGGGAGAGAGGAGTTTGTTTACAAGCTCTTCATTGATCCCTCGGAGAGGAGCCGGTGAAATGTAACCCTCGCATTCCACAGGACAATCACCCTGCCAGCTTGAGCTCATTTGGAGGTGACGGTCCACTCAAAGGGCGGCTGTTAATTTTATTGACCAAATTTGGAAAGCAGGGAGCTCTGTAATTAAAGGGGGATTCTGGAAGAGCAATGGGCGTTTCGGGCTCCGTAGAGTGGTCGCGCGGTTGCAGTTGGCTTGGGGTTTTTGTTTTGTTTTGCATTTTGTATTTTTCTCTTGTTTTCCTTTCATCCCTTGGGGGAAACTTCGAACACCATGGCTAGATTCAAAAGACTTGATATCTCTAAGATAGGTTTGCCAGTATTCATTATCACAGCCCATTATAAAGTCCTGCCTCAAATCCACCCCAATTCCTGCAATCTCTTCCTACCCACATTATAGAATGAAACAAGTGTGAGCCGGTGTAGCCCTAATGCAGGCCTCCTTGACCCTAAGCCTAGGTTACTGAAGCACACCGCCACTTGCCTGTCTCTCTCTCTTTGCATCTTTGTATAATTATAGATTTATCATTGGGAGCTTGGATACGGCTGAAATTTTCCATGGTTTGTAGCAGATTCTCCTTGCTTGTTCATGCACAGAACAAGAAAGAGTGAAAGGGTTAAAAAAAAAAAAGCGGCCCCTGTGCCTCCATCTCTGGCCTTCAGACACAGTGTCCTCAAAGAAAAGTACCTTTAACTTCCAAAGAACTGACAGCGCTTCCTGCCCCGCCCCTGCAACCCCATCCACTCTGTGCCTTAACCCAGGGGCAGATTCAGGCCTATAGGAGTTGGTGAAGCATACTGGTAATTTAGTGGGGGTGTCTACCCAATGCCAGCCTTGAGCTGGGCCACAGAATGAGCGGGCCCTGTCAATATTTGGACTTTGAGGAGGCTGGTTTATAACTGTTCAGCCTTGTGTCTGACTTGCGCTTTGAAACCAGCCTTTGCCAGCTTGTTCCCAGACTTCCTTCCTTGCTTGCTTTCAGAAAAGCTATTTAGGGATATTTCCTTTGGAAGGGTTGCTGGGGGCTGTGGGGGAATGAGTGGAGACAAGTTCAGAATATCATAACGTGATATGGAAAAAGAAAACGAAAAAAGTAATGTAACCCAAGTACCGAAAACTCCACCACGAGCCGTGTTATTGTTGGCCGAACGGTAGGGAGCGTCTGGGTCTCCCAGAATGATCGGGAGGGGTGGGGGGCAGTGGGTGAGGGGAGCTCTGGGGTCTACAGATGCTTCTATTGTTGGTGGTGTGAGCTTGTAAATAGTTAAAATATTTACCAAGGCACCTCCCGAGCCGGAGCTATCCCATTTTATTATTTATACCTTTTCAGAGGGACAAAAATGGAGGTGTCCACTAAACGTGATGGATTAGGCTTATAAACAGCCATTATGGCCGTCAAACCGCACATGTCAGCTCCTCCTTTGTGTCCGTGCATCTCTAAGCTAACCAGTGATCCATGCATAAGACAGAAGGTTAAGAAGGCAGAGGCGAGGAGTGAGGAGTGCGAGCAGGATGCGGCTTCTGCTGACTGGAAACACAGCTGTAAAACGGGGAAAGCCGCCTGGCAAGGGGCAAGGAAGGCGACTGAGGGTGTACGGACCGTCGTGAGGTGTGTGTGTGTGTGTGTGTGTGTGAGAGAGAGAGAGTGCGTAGACGTGTGCATGCTTGTGTGTGTGTGCGCGCATGTGTGAGTGTGTACACATGTGCATGCTTGTGTGTGTGTGTGTGCGCGCGCGTGCACGTGTGTGTGTGTGTGTGTGTGCGTGTGTGAGTGCGTACACGTGTGCATGCTTGTGTGTGTGTGCATGTGTGAGTGTGTATACATGTGCATGCTTGTGTGTGTGTGTGTGTGTGCATTTGTGTGTGTATGTGTGTACATGTGTGCATGCTTGTGTGTGCATTCGAGTGTGTGTGTACATGTGTGAATGCGTGTGTGTGTGTGTGTGTGTGTGTGCGCGCGCGCGTGAGAGTGTACACATGTGCATGCTTGTGTGTGTGTGCGCGCGCGCATGTGTGAGTGTGTGCATTTGTATGTGTATGTGAATGCGTGTGTGTGTGTGTGTGTGTGTGTATGTGTGTGTGTGTGTACACACATGTAGCACAGAAGACAGGCGGCTCTGGGGAACGTACAAAGCCCTGCAATCTGACACACTGCTTGCATTCTCACGGTGTGGGCTGCAAACCTGCAAGGCCTCTACCTGCCAGCACCCTCAGCTGTTTCCTTAGTGACTGCAGCTGGCTTTTGTTTTCCCAAGATAAAAATCAGGAAATGCAAAAATTAAATAGGATTTGAGGCGGAAAAAGGATGGGCCTTGGGTCAGAGGGAGAAGGGTAAGCCAGCAGGTAACCAAGAGTTGTTGACAGAGGAAGATCCCATCTTTCCGTTCCTAAGTTAAAAAAAAAGTTAAATGGTGGGGAGAGGCACCCCATAATGCAGGTGCTCTGGGCCTCGCCATGCCCAGAAACCAAACTCCTTGAGAAGTTTGGTCGATGCAAAGTTTGTGACAAAGTTCCTTATGATTCCTGGGAAGGTTCGTTGTCAAACCAGCTAAAGGGGAGGAAAAGAGAGATAGAAGACAGAGCCAACTGTGTTACTGTTGGCTCTCTGAGGAAAAAACAAAACAAAACAAAACAACAACAACAACATGGCTTCCGTTCAGCTCTTTACCCCTGAAGTCCCAGGTCCTTTAATCTGTTGGTCACTGACTTCCTGCCCTGTACAAACGCAAGCCTGTAACTTTGTTCCCTGTTCTTTAAAGGGAAGTTCCACAATTAAAGGGCCCAGGGGTGGGGGTGGGGGGTCGGATTAGAAGACAATCAGGTTCAGAGAGGCTGGGATCTCCTCTAACAGCTCTAGCTAGACACAGACCGAAATTTTAATTTCCGTAAACTGTTGCCTAGCTGTCTGCTCTCAAGATCTCGGGAAGAAATTATGATCGTCCCCTCTTCATTTATTTATGCTGTTACTTATTGAGTTGGGGGGGGCTCCGATGAGAACTTGGTCCTGTAAGGAGTGGCAGATTTATTTCCATCCGTTCCTTGTAGTTTGTGTAAATTAGAGAGAAGAGAAATTAGAAAATACAAATACCCACCCAGACTTCCTTTACAGGTGAGCAGACTGGGCGCTCCTCTATCGGAGCACCTCTATCTCTGGGCGTTCCTCTTCAACCATTTGCTGGGGTGGCGGCCCCTTCTGCGTCCTCTTCGGACTGTCTGTCCCGTTAGCATGCTGCTACATCTACTGGGTCTGAATCACACCACTGTGGTGTCCAGACACGAAACATTCTTTCCAGAAAAAGAAAAAAAAGACACACACACACACACACACACACACACACAAAACAGGCTTCTCACTAGATCTATCTCCTGTGGTACGGCAGCCAGGCAGCCAGCAGATGACTCAGTGGGGATCATCATCCATCCTCTACAAAACGAACACCCCTTGTGAACCTCTTAAGACAGCAGCCTTTACCTTATCTTCAGCCGACGTGTGTAAGTCGCTATAATAATTAATTCTTGCTAGCTGACCCTCAGATAAGGTCGCCGAAGCCTAGGCAGGCTCCGTACATGATTCCCTTGGTAAGTTCTACAACACCAGCTAGCCCTGAATTTGATCCCTCCCCCATGGGATCGCTTCTCTTCAGGGAGGAATTCGAACTTTTTTCCGGTAGTGTGAAAACTAACAGAGCAAAAGGGAACATAGAGAGCTTCGGTGAACTACACCGAAGAGGTTGGTCAGCTAGCTAAACACTGCGCTTGCGCACAACCGGAAGGCGCATGTGCTCTCTGCTCGCTCTTTATCGGTTCGCTCTTTACAGCAGGCGCTATCTGGATAATGCCTGCAGTTACCATTCTCCTGCCTCAGCCTCTCTCTCCCCCCTCTTTTGTCTGTATCTTCCTTTCCCTCTTCCTCTCCGTGCTATGTCCCACACTATGGTGAAGTCTTAGAAACCCACGGAGCCTCCCAGAAGGCTTATCCCGTGGACAGGGCTGCTGGGGACGGCTCCCTTACTAACTTGATGAGAACCGGCCTTTGACTTGACTTTCTGCTGAAATTCCCAATCTCTTCAGCCTTCTCTGGCGCTTCCCGGGTTGAGCCAGTTCTAGGAGCGCAGCTGCCTCCCACCACTCCAGATATACATGGCACCGGCAGCCAGGCGGTCAACAGAAAAGCAAACTCCCAGAAGATTCAGCAAATAAAAATGCCGGGTGCCTGATTGAATTTAAACTTTAGATAACCAGCAAATACGTTTCAGCCCGAGCCCAGTGTGGGGCAATTTCTTCTCTTTATCTGCAACTTCCAGACTCTAGGAAAGTGGGGGTCTTGTGCATCTCATAAGGGGGAGTGCTGAGTGGAATTTCTGTTTGCCAGGCTCCTCAACAAGGCAATGGAGTTCTTTGTGGAAGGTTCCATGTAGGCCAAGTTGCCAGAGAGAGACCATCACAGGCTGTCACTTAGCCAAACATAACAGCCAGCATCAGGATAACTCACAGTAATCCAGTGAGGTAGAATTTACATCATCCCCATTTTACAGATGAGACAACTGAGGCAGAATTTACAGCATACAGCATATAGCAACCATGGAGCTGTGAAATAGAGATTCAGGCCATACGGTCTAATTCTAGATCCTGGACTTACAGCAAAAGGTGATGCCAGACCAGCATAGGGACAGTTTAATTTTAAAGGGTACACTGACACTGAAAATGAAACATCAGCGTCTTTGTCACCTGACCCAGAGCCTCTGTCTGTGCACATTAGAACCCCCCAGCATGTTTGCTTAGCCCGCCGAGGATCCCAGTGCCGGGAGCACGGTGAGTAGGGATACGTCTGAACCCAAGAGGACACTGGAACAATGGACCCGTCCAGAGCTCTACCTGCCCCCACACCAACTCTGCACAGACCGGGGCAGAGAGCAAGGAAAAGCATTGAGAACACAGGCCCAGATGAGGAGCTCTGCTAAGAAGGAAGAGGGAGGGAGGGAGGGATGGAGGGAGGGAGGGGGGAGGGAGAGAGAGAGAGAGAGAGAGAGAGAGAGAGAGAGAGAAGAGGGGGAAACACATTTTCTGATTTCAAGACCACCCAGGTGTGTGCGGGGCTGTCCACATTTTAGGGTCTTAGCCTCTTCTAGTAAGAAAAGAAACAGATGTGGTCCCCATTCATCCAAATGGGGGGGGGGCTGGGTGGTGGGCAACCACCAGGCTGGCTTTGGCCGACAGTCCATCTTCAAAGACAGGGACATTAACTTCCCGTCAGTGCTGAAGCCTTTGGCTGTCACCTGCCCACTCGAAAAAGCCCAGCACTGACGTGTGCACGTTCCATGGCAGGGGAATTAAATAACACAGAGAGAGAGTCTTGGTGGTGTTGGCAATGCTGGAACACTGCCCTGGTCTCAGGATTCTGGAGCCAGACCAGAGGAGTCTCGGGACATCAGAATCATCAGTGTGGTAGAGTGGGGGCGGTGGGCTTGCTTCCCTCCCTCTCCCCCTCCCCCACGTCAGTTCTGAACAATTATCTCCAACAGGGGGTGTGTGGGGTGGGGGGGATTGCGGTGTAGAAAGTCCTGTTCAACAGATCCTCCAACTTTCTCTCCCAGGGGCTGCAGACCGTGGTCCCTGCTTATTCAGCCTTCCCTCCCCACCAGGCCTGGAAATCTCTGTGGTTTTGAGTCAATGATCAGACAGGAGAAGGGCACACTTCCTATAGGGGAGGAGGATTCGGCAGGGCGCTGGGCTTTGATGCTGTTTCTATTACATCCTGAATACATGAAAGAAAATGGGAGGGAGAGGAAGAAATATAAAAGGCCAAAGGAAGAAAATGTTATTTTTCTTAAAAAAAAAAAAAAAAAAAAAAAAAAAAAAAAAAAAAGTTGAAGCGGGGCGGAGAAGTGTCTGATTTGAAATATCCCTAGTAACAACCACACCACGTATCTCTGGGGAGACAAAAGCTGGTTACAAACTGATTTAAGGCAGCTCCTTTGGGGCCTCATCTTCCCAGGAAATAATGGCCGAGAGGCAGGCATGTTTAGGAGAGTGATGTTCAAACAGCAATGTCCGTGAAGCCCGGGTTAATTACAGGAAGGACTTCCAGGGTAACTGCCCCAAAACAACACAGGAGCCAAACTTTGCTCCACCGGCTCCGAAGTCAGCTCTGGGCCCCTTCAGAAGGATCCCAGACACGGGTCCAGCTGCAGGGGTTGGGGAGAGCCCCAGGAGGGTCATCAGGGGGAGTATAGCGTATGTCGAAGGGGTAGGACAGCACACGGTCCTCCTCAGGACCTCAGGACCGAGCATGGCTCTACTCCTGCACAGCCTCTCCACATTTCCCTGTGACTAGCCACACACTGTTGAGAAATTATGAGTCTGGTCCCCCAAGAAAGACAGAAGCACGCTCCAAACCGTCAGCTAAAGAGAAGTCTGGTTGGGGAGGAGCCAGGCGGGTGCTCCTAAACCGTTTCTTCAGGGTGTAGGTTTCACCCATATCCTCTGAGAGTGCTTTGTCTCTAGACCACGCCCCCTTTAAGAGAGCGAAGCACGCATTATGACCATATGGCAAGTACCACTTCAGATAATTAAGCCCAGAGACCCACCACGCTCTGCGAGGTGGGGGGAAGGGCTGGCCACTGGGACAGGACACCTGAAAGAGGGGGAGCTGGCAAACATTTAGAAATGCCCATAAAGGAAGCCTTCCATCCATTAAGGAACCTCCAGTGGCCTGTACCCCACATCATTCCTACCTCAGATGAACTCATAAAATTTCAGAGGATGGGGTTAGAGAGATAGCTCAGTGGTTAACACCATTTGCTACTATTCAAAGATGAACAGAGTTCTGTGTCCCCCCCCCCTCGGGTTGGGGGTGGGGGTGGGGGAGGGTGGTAGGTGGGGGTGGGATTTCAGTTCCTACCACACATGTCCAGCAGCTCACAACTACTACCCCAAGAGACCCTCTTCTGGCCTCTGAGGGTATCCACATATGTGTGCCATATACACAGAGTGACACACATCTAGAAAAGTAAAATTAAAATCTTTTAACGTGTGTGTGTGTGTGTGTGTGTGTGTGTGTACACACCTATAATCTGTGCCTTTGAGATGCTAAATTTGGAGGATAGCAAGTCTGAGCCAGTTCGAGATATACAGAGGGACTTTGTCTCCAAAAACAAATGAAAACTTTCAGAGAATCCTGGGAGATGGGAACCCTTTCTGTGCTTCCTGGAAGGACAGGGGGTGGAAAGTTTTCTCCAGGCCTCTTTAGGGATCTCTCAATGGCTGTCAAGGTAGGTTGGAGGGGATGAACGGGGATTATGCTGCTAATCTCAGGGGCTCTGGTCACTGGAGCACCCTGTTGATCCTGGGGATGCCGGCTGGTCACTCATTATGACCAGCAGGAAATGCACAGGAATGACTGAATGCTAGTTTCAGATCCCAACCTCTCAGGCCAGCCCCAGTTTGCCCACTTAGGAAGCAAAAAAGTAAAACAGTTAACAATTTGATCCGAGTCCTCACACCTGATTCTCTGAAACTAAGGTGCTCTTTGAAATGCTTACCTGAAGTTAGGGACAGGGACCCTGTCTCAGAGCTCCTTTTCTTCTCAATAATACTTTCTACCTTAGTGAGAAAGTAATAAATAAATATTTTGAATGTATTCATTCATGCGTGATTGCACAACCTTCAATGCTCTTTTTATAAGAAAAGATTTGGGGGTGGGTCCTGGAGGAAAGCCTCTTTCTCTTTCAATCCTATAGACTTGCTTCCAAAGACAAAATAAGAATCCGTCATTGTGGTAACTAATGTTTATTTTGCACAAACATATGTGCTGATCTGAATTATATCTCAGCACACCCCTGGTGCAGAAGCAGCCGTTCTGGTGCCCATATCACAGATGAGGAAAGAGAAGAGAATCGGAGGGATGAGCTGTGTAGTGGGAAGACTGGAAAGTCAGGCCCATACCCTCTGACTCAGAACCATGAGATGGAAAGTGTCCCTTAAACACACACACAGAGTCTGGCTGTCACCATGACTACTGACAAGCAGAGTGCTCTTAGTCAAGTCATTGCGCCCTAACTTTGTCAAAGGGCACCCTTCAAGAGCTAAATGACAGTGGCATCCCCTTTGTCCAAAGACTGACATCTCAGGCTTCTGGTGCATACGTCCAGCTCTCAGATCTTGTAGCACCTACATAGGAAAGCTTTCAGCTGCCAGTACCACCCACTGCCCAAAAAGACAGGGCTCTGTGTAGACTGCAGTGACTGAACCTGTGGTTCTTTCTCTTCAGCTGTGAACTCCTTAGCAGCGATGAACATATCTACCTCATCCATCACTGTGTCGCATCCCCAGGGTGCACTGCCAGACTAGAACATTCAGAAGTACTTAGCAGACCTTTGGAGAAGCCCCGCCAGCTTCAAAACGCGTAGATCTTGGGCGAGCACCCCCTTCGTGTCGGCAAAGCACCTGAGCGCAGTCACCTACAAGCAAGCGGCTCGCGCCTTAGAAGAGGATTTTGACTGTTCAAAACGAGGCAAAACCAAAGCTCCTCGTATACCTTGGACACATTTCGCTGACGTAAGTATGAGCGGGAACGACCCCTGCCTGCCAGAGACTGCTCTCTGCCCGTTTTCTTTTCTCACACAGTCTCGCGTGCAGGTGGGCTTTGGAAGGGTCTACAGTCAAGATGCTGCAGGCTTGAGAACGGGGCAGCCCGAGCCTGTCTGGTGAGGAAGGGACTGGTCATCTGGAATGCCCACATGTCTCTGGGAACAGACCATAGCAACAAGCATGCCCTGGGGAGGCGGGGCCTTTCTGCTTGTACACAGGAGCGATGGTAAAGGCACAATGCAGAGGCCCCCCTCCCAGCTGGCTGAGCACGGCCCATTCAGTTGCCCGGTTGCCTGACTCCCTTTCAAGGGGGCCCACTCATGCCCCCTCCTCGGTTGGTCCTTTAGTTACATACCAGACGCATCACACAGAGCAGGACTAAAACTCCAGGTGGCCGAACCCAGTTTTATATAAATTAGGCTGAGGAACACTGGGCAGAATTTTTTTTTTGTTTTAAATCATGGGGGAAAAAAATAGAACTTTCTCAGGGGCATAAATCTGGCCTGTATCTATCCCTGAATGTGTGATTGACTGTATAGTTTGCAGTGAAAACATGGAATTATCTAGAGGTCTTTTGCTTCCAAAGAGCAAGGCCAACTTTTTAGCTAATCTGAAAGAAATAATTTATTTGTCATCAAGGGAGAAAGAAAGAAAGAAAGAAAGAAAGAAAGAAAGAATAAAAGAAGGAAGGAAAGAAAGAAGGAAAGAAGGCGTGAAAGTTGCAGCTTTGCAAAGGGACCAGATGCAAAGTCTGATTCATCAGAAAAAAAAAACGCAGACAGGACGCACGCACGCATCACCCAGCAACACGTGAACTCATTCATCCCAATGGCAGCCGAGTTCGTGGACGTGGAGCACTGGGGTTTGCGAAGCTAGCCTCTCTAAGGGTGGTCTCTGGTCTCTTGCAGAGTATAAAGTGAGAGCAGGAGACGGAAAGAAAGAAGGTGCTGGCACTGGATGAGAAAGGGGGCGGGGCAAAGGCTTGGTAGATAATCCGATTAGTGGAGAACCCCTCTAAATATGGCACACTGTTTATTAAAATAAAAGTTCTGTGTCCCTGGGATCAATACAAGACACTTTGCTCAGTGTGCAATGTCTTCACTTAGCTCAGGCCTGTCTCAGTTAAAGTCATGCAGGCAGTATGACAACCTTTGTGCTGGTTGTCTCTGCAAACAAATGTTTGGAAGTGCGAGAACACACCCCTGGGGACAGTTGCCACCAATCAATGCCACCATTCTACAAGAAGGCCTTGGAAACTTAAAATGACCAGAGTGGGAGGGAAGCCTCTCAAGGGTCGGGGTATCAGACAGGGGAGGGAGAAGACCAGTAGCTTTTCCTGAGCACTGTTTAAATTCCCACAGCAATCTGCCACCAAACTAGTTGTAGTCAACTCACAGTGACTTCAAGGAGTGCAGAGCAACATCCTGAGGACAGCATTCCTCAAAACCTATGTCAGCAGTAAGAAAGGGAGACATGTTTCCTTGGGTAGGTATAAAAGAAAATGACACCGGGTACCTAATACTTTCCAGAAAAACAAGCAAACAAACAAACAAACAAACAAGAAACAACAACAACAACAACAAACCCTGGGGTTTTGTTTGTTTGTTTTAATGTATCATGTTCCTGATCTTTAGTCATTGACAGCTGAAAACGGGGCATTTAGGCGTAAAATGAAAATGCTAGCGGTAAAGCATTAGAAAGGATAGCGGAACAGGGAAGTGGAATCTTCAATCCCGTCTAATAAAGTAGAACAGAAACTCACTTTGCTTCGATGACGCGCTGACCTGGGCTCCAGTGGTGGCAAGATAGTAATGAAAGTAAGAAGTGTCTGTCTACACCACATGAGCAGAGTCCTACAAAGTCTCAGCTTCTAGACAGTTTCCTTCAAGACGCCATGTTTTCCATAGGCGTCTAGGGCTGAGAACCATCCCCCGCCCCATCCTCCCCACCCTGCAACAGAACTCCACCCCTTCCGATCTCATCAGCAACAGAACTCCACCCCTTCCGATCTCCCGTGACAACAGCCTCCAGTGTAGAGTCTACAGTCCCACTACTGAGATCAGCTCGTGCCCCTCCTCTAGCAAATGCTTTGCTCTCTGAAGGGAATCACACGTGTGTGGTCACAACTGAGATTGTAGTTCCAACCCCCAGACCTCACCCAGGTGATAGACGGTCCATATTTGCCTCATTTGAGTCTGTTCTTAAAATGTACATTCCGTACTAAAATGTGTACTGCCGGTACTTGCGAACACCAGAAGATCCACAGGGGCCAGAGTCGGGCCTTCCAGAGTTTTGTTGTCTCTACATCCTTGTCTGGGGAGAAGACGCTGGAAATGAAGCCCTGCACCTCCTTCTCCTTCTCCTCTTCCTCCTCCTTCTCCCCCCTCCTCCTTCTCCCCCTCCTCCCCCTCCTCCTTCTCCTCCTCATCTTCCTCCTCCTTCCCATCCTCCTCCCCCTCCTCCCCATTCTTCTCTTCATCCTCTTCCTCCCCCTCCTCCTCCCCCATCCCTCCTCCTCCCAACAGTGTTTTAAAGAAACCTACTAAGCATAGCTAAGGTTAAGAGACACCACAGCAACAAGGAAAGCTGTTCAGAGGCACGGCTGAAATGCCCACGTATCTTTTTTGTTTTGACTGAAGCTGAAGCAAAGGGACTAAGATTTTTCACAAGGAGAGCAAAGGCCTCACCTATGGCGAGGTTCCTCGGCTTGCCACACAGACAGGTTTTTTTAACCTAACGCTCCTCATTCCTCACCAAAATGTGTATGCAGTAGGGCCATGGCAGAGATGCCCGGGTCACTGGTGCGTCCCTTGTACATCTGAGCTGAGATACAATCTTCAGGCCAAATTGTCCCTTCAAAAATCAGCCGTGAAACCAGTGACAGGTGCCAGGATCAACACTGTTCACCTGCAAGGTGACCTTAGACAACCTCTGAGCCCCTTCTCGGTTAATGAATAAGTATAATGAGGATGTCAACAAAAAACGATCTATAAGCCTTCCATCGTTTTTTGAACATGAAATGAGACCATGTAAATGAAAGATTTTCATCAATGCACAACTAGAGTAGCTTCAGCTTCTCTGTTGATTATGGTAAGCAGTGGCTACACTCCGGGTGCTGTGTGAGAGTGGCTTGACAGACAAAATAACACTTGTCAATAACAACTACCCATAGCGAGTCAGGCACCTGGTTCACAGTCGCTTAACATAGATGGGAAATCTAACCACGGAGGAACCCAACCGTGTGTCCACAGTTGTCTTTGGTTCTGAGGCCACACCAGGTCTGAATCAAGGTCTGCTCGATATCCTCATCAACATTAGAGTTCTGCTGCTGGGGAAGGGAATTTCGGGTTTGGTTTTGAGTAAGGGTCTTCTTCCAGGCTGACCAGGAACTCATGGAGATCTTCCTGCCTCTGCCCTCTGAAAATATGGGAGGAAAGGTGTGCACCACAACTCAGCAACACCACGGTTGTAGTTGTAGCAGCACATGCAATCGTTATGTATACCGAGCTATGCTGTGTCATGGGAAAAACTCTGTGGTAAGTATAATGCATGTTTTCAACCTTTTTGCCATGGTTACAGCTAGAAAGTTTTCCTTTTCTTTTTTTTTTTTTTATTGTTGTTGTTGGTTGCATGGTTGTGGTGAAATATCACAGATTTTAGTGTTCCAGAGAGCTGGAAATGAATTCATTTAGTAGGCTTAAGGGCATGACTACTCTATGATTTCAATCTCTACTGAATTCCCACTGCTGTTTATGAGTAGTCTCTATAGAGATCAATAGGCATCAATCGTTGTTTTCGGGGGGAAAGGAGTGGAAATGATGAAGGATGAGCACTGCTGTTTGCTGGAAAGTGCTGGACACAGGATTTGAATGGAAATAATCTGTATCTGCAGCCTTCCTCTGCTTAACCTCTGCTCTAGAATACACTCCGCCACCCCTTAGTTTCTTGCAGGTGGGTCACATAGAATATATAAAGATAAAAAAAAAAGTATGGCAGGCTACTTAATAGCCACCAAATATGGAATTGTATATAATATGTTTTCCCATGGCATGTGATTCAGATGACATCAATTTTCCTGACAATTATTAAAAAAAGAAGAAATTTTAAGTCCCTTACATGAAATTCTCGTGAAAGAAGATCGTTACCGCTCAGATTTTGCCAGAACCCATGACCCTCTTGACTCCCTTCTCTTATGCTGGACTGTGGAGGTATGAAATGGTGGACGTCTGGTCTTTAAATCCAGTCTTTAAACCTCTGAAAAGAGATCAACCAGGTAGCCAACTGCCTTTTAAGCTTCTGAATTCTGCTGGTTAGTTTTTTGTCAACTTGACATGAATGAGGGTCATCTCAACTGAGGAGTTGCCTCTGAAAGATCGGCCTATAGAAAAGTGTGATTCTGATTAATGATTGACATATGAAGGCCCAGTTCACTGTGGGCAATGCCATACTTGGGCAGGTGGCCCTGGGTTGTATAAGAAAGCAAGCTGTGGAAAGCAGGCTGGAAAGTAGTACCCTCGTGGTGTCTGTTGTAGTTTCAGTGATCTTCAAAATAACTGTATCACCCACCCCATTGTTTTTGTACAATGGAAAACAAAGACCAAAATTGATCCTGGAGTGGGGTATTGAAGTAACAGACCTGACCACGATATTTTGTGGAAGATTAAAGGATTTAGAACTTTGGGCTAGAAAAGTTCTTGCTAAGAGTTTAATGGGGTATTGTGGAAACTTGGAAGATAATGCTGACAGCAATTGGACCATTTGTGTGATACTTTGAATAATAATAATTAATAATAATAATAATAATAATAATATCTGCAGTTCTGATCAGCTATGGCTAAATAATTGGCTGTGAACAACAAGAGACCAGAACCACTAAAGTGAACCCTTTTCTTTATAGGGATGAATGATATCAGTTGGCTGTGGCTGAAAAATTAGCTGTGGTTAAGATGAGACCAGCACTATTGAAGCAAAATAATCTGGAAAGTATTTCCTCAGGTGAGCACCCAGAAGCTGTGGCCCAAGAGGGACTTATACTTAGTAATGTATAAGTATCTTCCAAATTGCACTTATTTTGAAAACATGAGTAGTAATAGAGAGAAGTTAAGGCTTGATGCTATGATTTGTCATGAGAGGTCTCTGGTACACTAGAAAACCTCAGAATTGAAGGGATAATGTAGAGATGTTGAAGTTTTGGCATGGTCAGAATCCCTGAAGAGACCTAGGAGAGGCTACTGATGAAGGTGCAGCCCAGTTGCCATGGAAATACAGGCTCATAGAAGTTCTGGAACCATGGACAACAACCAATGACAGCAGCAATCATAGAATGTACATAGTCGGAGCCTATGAGAATAGCTGTGTGTGCTATCATGCCAAAGCAGAGAAGTAGAACTGCCCAAGGCCTTTGGGACCAGAATGTGATCAGTGATTCCCAGATGCCTGAAGCTAAGCTTTTTGCTGAACTTTGGTTTTACTTTGTGTTGATTGTGATGGTGCGTTGATGTTTTCCTCTTGGAGTAAAAAGTACATAGTTTTGTTTTATTTTACAGGGACCCACAATTAAGGGACTAGATATTTTTAGATAGACTTTGGATAATTTAAAAAGATTGCACTTTTAAAGATTGTGGGCCTTTCAAAAGTTGGAATTCTTTTGTGTTGTGATATTGATATGAACATGAGATATTGGGGATAATCAAGATAAGAAAGGTTATGGTTCTGGTTCAGTAGTGATGCTTGTGTATATTTGTGTGTGTGTGTGTGTGTGTGTGTGTGTGTGTTAAAAGGGGTCAATTGCGCTGGTTATGTTTTTATGTCAATTTGACACAATTTAGGCTCATCTTTGAAAACAATTTAATTGAGAAAAAAAATCTCTATAAGATTTGGTTTTAGGTAAGTCTTCAGGGCATTTTCTTGGTTAATAGTTGATGTGATAGGGCTCAGGGTAACGTGGCAAGAGCTAGCCCTGGCATGTGCTATAAGAAAGCAGGCTGTGAAAGCTATGGGGAACATGTTATTAAAGAACAAATTTTTTCATATTAGAAATAAATCCCTTCCTCCCTAAGCTGCTTTAGGTCATGGTCTTTATCGCATCAATAAAATGCAAACTTGAGGTAAGAAAATATTTTACACCAGTCTGCACATGTGTAATCTGTATGGTTATGAGAATGGCACCCTCACTGGCAGATCTATTCTTTCCGGCATCTCCATCTGACAGGACTTCAGAATCTAACATTATTTTCCCTGTAGATTAGAATTTTCACAGATGCCTTTTGTGTTATTCCATTTAAGAGAATTTTGTGAATCATTTTCTTCAAAGATGAGAAGTTTTCTATTTGATACAAGAGCAGCCATTACTCAAAATCACTTAATTCATAATTTAGGACATTTCATGCAGAAAATCTGGAAAATTTATCTTCTAGAATTTTTTAAAAGCTAATAAGCCTATCACTAATATAAATGAGCTCATAAGAGGGGCATTGCAAGTCCCTTAAAAGACCAAACTACTTTCTAGCAATTTAGAGAAACCCTGTCATTAGGTTGGTGTGCTAATTACAAATCATTCTAATTGATTCAATAGTCTCCCAGGACTTCCATAATGTACTAGACAAACACTTTATTAGCCAGGCTGAGTTACTGTAGGTTCTTCAAAGAAAACAAAAACTTAAGCAGCCTTCCCAAAACCAATAGCAAGTCAGACATCTCACAAGAGCAGAGAGATCTTATCATCAGCTTCCTTGTTGGGAAGTGTTTATTTCAGTGTGTCAACTTCCTACCTTAATGAGTTACTAAGAGACAGAAAAGAGAAAATGATCTTGATTTCTTTCCATACATACATCCTGTCTCTTTTGTAGAAAAATATCCATAGTCCATTGTTGACCAGAATCAGTGCCTCCTTTGTCCTTAACAATCCTGATCTCTTGTCAGGCAGTGGTGGCGCATGCCTTTAATCCCAGCACTTGGAAGGCAGAGGCAGGCAGATTTCTGAGTTTGAGGCCAGCCTGGTCTATAGAGTGAATTCCAGGACAGCCAGGGCTACACAGAGAAATCCTGTCTCAAAACAAACAAACAAACAAACAAACAAAAATAACAAAACAAAACAAACCCAATCCTGATCTCCACGTCTTTCTTGCCTGTCCAGGACAGGTCATCATCATCTTGTATAATAAGGGATGGGGCAGAGAGGTGCACATGTCACAAGCCAATGATGGGACAGGTCAACAGGAGTGTTGTCCATTTGGTAGATGTAGGTTGGGAGTTATGATATAGGAGAGGAAACTTTCATCAGACGTAAAGTCAGCAGGGAAGATGAAGCAAAGGAATCGATTCCAGGTGCTATCATTTAAAACTCTGGATTAGATCAGACCTTACGTCATTTACATTCCTTGGATTTACCCTCATATTAATCAATATATACCTCTTTTAAAATATTTTTCTTAGCCATCTTACAATCTATTTTTATTTTCTTAAACAACTTTAGAATTGCATTCTAAAATGCAATTTAATCCTTTAAATCCATATTTAAAGGGAATCCTTTAAATATGAAGAAACAATTCTCTATGCAAAAATACCTGTGTTGTTGTTGTGGTTGTGGTTGTGGTTGTTGCTGTTTTGAGATCAGGGCTTGTTATATTTCCCTATCTGCTCTTGAACTTGTGGATCCCAAAGATCACCTCCCAAGAGCTAAGATCACAAACAGATGCCCCCAAATCCAGCCTCACCACCTGTAAATTGCTGAGCCAGTAACCTAGTAATGGCAGAACTAAAGACTGTATATCCAACATACTGACTTAAAAAATTATTAGGGAGCCGGGCGTTGGTGGCACACGCCTTTAATCCCAGCACTTGGGAGGCAGAGGCAGGCGGATTTCTGAGTTCAGGGCCAGCCTGGTCTACAGAGTGAGTTCTAGGACAGCCGGAACTATACAGAGAAACCCTGTCTTGAAAAACCAAAAAAAAAAAAATATATATATATATATATATATTAGGGAAAACATTTCAAATTTCTGTATTGTCAATCCATTTAGCATCTGTTCTGAGGCTCCATCTACTTCTTCCTCAATCCCTGGGAACTGTTTTTCAAGCTATAATTAATCCTTGATCATTGTTACATTGTGTTCTCAGTGAACAGATAGGATGACCTAAAGCCACAAAGTCCTACCAAAAGCCATCTCAAAGACAAGGAAATTCAGACCTTAGTTCCAGCTTGATGAAGGGACAGGGGGCAGAGTAATTCAATAATGCACATCACATACTGGGAAAATATATAATTCAGTGCAAATAAATACTTCCTCCCCTCCTTCCCAAAATGAACTTGAAATCATAGTGGGTGTCATGAAAAGAGAGAATAACCCACAGATCCTGCACCAGACACCTATGGTGACAGCCTCAAGAAAAACTAATCTTGTGCTGAATCTAAAATTATGGCCATGTTCCATTTCCAGATATCAGTTTTACCATCTGTAAGGTTTGGAGAAGACCTACTTCTCTAGATCATAATGAAGAGACAAGGGCTTCTGTGCGTCCATGCTCACGATGAGCATAATAAACAGAGTCTGTCTTCTGGGGTCCCTGAGGAGCCACAGTTGGTGAATGTTCTTATGAATCTGGCAAGCAAACAAGTCTAGGAACTCTGGCTTTAATGAAATAAAAAATTAGTACTCTCATTAAATCAGCAAATAGAAATAGCGCAGACTCACTAGTGATGTAGTGTACAAAGATAAATGTCCCTGGGTCATACCCAGCTGGGCCTGCCAGGAGAAGGTCCTGGAATATTTCCTGTTCAGCAAGTATCACTGGTGGCTCTGAGCCTGTACTGAGAACCAGCCAATAGCCTGCCAGAGCAATCCGCCTCTGTTGGGCAGTTTAGCATCTTCTCTGGATCTCCTCTGAAAACCTGGTCTGGCCATGCTGAGCATGTACATGGTTGGATTTCTTCAAGAATACAGATTAGGCCAGGCGGTGGTGGCGGCAGCGGCGGCGGCGGCGGCGGTGGCGGCGGCACTCGCCTTTAATCCCAGCACTTGGGAGGCAGAGGCAAGCGGTTTACTGAGTTCGAGGCCAGCCTGGTCTACAGAGTGAGTTCCAGGACAGCCAAGGCTGTACAGAGAAACCCTGTCTCTAAAAAACAAAAACAAAAACAAAAACAAAAACAAAACAAAACAAAGAATACAGATTAGACTCCCGTTCACATAGATATGAAGAATCAGAGGGCCTGTTTGGCATTGTCCATTGTGTTGGCTAAGCTGTGAGACCATGATTTCATTGCCTTGAGACTGAAGAGAACCTACGGGCACTCAGTCCAACTGCTACTGAGAAACGGTAGCAAAAAGAGAGAGAGAGAGAGAGAGAGAGAGAGAGAGAGAGAGAGAGAGAGAGGGAGGGGGAGAGGGGGAGGGGGAGGGGGAGAGGGAGAGGGAGAGGGAGAGGGAGAGGGAGAGGGAGAGAGAGAGAGAGAGAGAGAGAGAGAGAGAGAGAGAGAGAGAGAGAGAGAGAGATTAGAGTTCTCTGTGCAGAGGTGAACATCTCTGGAACAGTTTTCAGGACACCAATAGCAGAGATTCTCTGTTGTGGGATGATTCTGTGTCATGTGCAGTGACATACTGGGTGGATTCTATCAGAAAGTTGGAAGGGAGAAACATATGTGGGCAGGTATGCCTGAGAGAGTGTGGATAGGCAAGATTGTCTCTGTCCTTTGTATCCCCAGGTTCTACATGTGAACAGCAGTTTCATGACGACAACCGAGAAAACATTTGTCCTTGCTTTCACTAGTCCAAAGGCTGCTGTCTCCAAACTGCAACAAGCCCACATTAGCTTTCAACTAACCACAAAACATTCCACTCTAGAGCATTCTATGCCAACACGGAACATGTTAGAAATCTCATATTTCCATATGGACTCTTGAGATTTCACATTCAAATCCCCCGTCTTGATCATTGAACAGACATAGCAGCAGCGGGCTGTATTTTGAGGCAGCCGGATTAACAAGGTTGTCCTCGGACATGAGCTCCTCTACCTCTGGTTCTGCCCTTGGCAAGCTCTTCAGTGCCTGTCCTGATCACCTAGACACTAGCATTTCTGAGCATCCTGCCATAATTTCTTCAGAATTCTTTTGCCAGGGTTGTCTGGTGGGTCCACATCAACAAGCCAGCAGGGTGGGCTGGACCAGCACGACGAGAAGCCATTGCACAGAACAGAACAGCAAAGTCTGTGGATGACAGAGGGCATAGGACATGCCCTGGATAAAAAAAAATCTGTCCTCTTCTCCCCCCCCGCCCCCCTCCCCCACTGCTTCAGTAATCAGATCCCCAGTCCCCAGTCTGTTCTAGGGGAACTTACTCCTCAGCTTGGTTAGGATGTTTCTGGCTTTGTGCAGCCATAAAGGAATTGGATTTAGCCATGTTTGGCTTCCCCGTTCTCTTACTGACAGCACTATTTAATGGACAAACAGTTTGTTTTATTTATCTGACAAGGTTTCTTCGCATTGTTTAAGGTTATCGGCCCTCTCCCCTGCAGATCATATTACAGCTTGTGCCGGCTCGACCCTCAGCAGGGTTCACTCTAAATCAGATCCTTATCATTGCCTCGGTGATAAATAGAGGCCTGGGAGCCCACAGCCAGGTTATTTATTTAGTGCCTCTGTGGGTCATGTTTTATACAGACCGGGGCTTCTTGTCAGGCCTTCGAGGACCCAGCTTAGGTTGCACTCGGGAACTAAAAACCCAATGCCCCTTAAATAACGTTAACTTAACAGCTGACGTTTTTATGAAATAAGTCTGTGCAAATGTGTGGAGGAAAGAGGAGAGCAGAGACAAAGAGCTGGAGGGAGATTTTGGTGTGGACGCCTGGGTGTGGTGGGAGGAGCAAGGGTGAGAGCGGAAAGCAAGCAGGTGTGTGGGTGGGTTTTGAGATGGCTCCAGAGGAGAGAGGAGAAACCAGGCTTTGGGTTTTTTTTTTTTTTTCGGCTTATTCCAAACCAATAAAGAATATTCCAAGTGGAATTTGTCTTGGAGACGTTTCCAAAAGGAAAGGCGGCGTTCTGTGCACCCCAAGGAGGTGAGCGAAGTTCAGAGGGAGCAGGCTGGGGTCTTAAATGGCGGGGATTGCATAGGGAGGGGAGGGGCAGGGGGAGGAGGAGGGGAGGCATTGTTTCTGGAGAGTACATAGACAAGACCATCTGGCTGGGCTGGGGGCATAGAAGCATCTGGCAGAGAGCCTCCTCTTTATCCTGTTCTTCAAAGGCAAGGTGCTCACGTCATATGTGAATGTTGTCACGCACCATCACTTCGGGGTAGGGGGGGGAGGGGGCAGGGGGGGTTCTGTGTCTCTGTACGCACAGTGTGTGTTGCTCTGCCTAGCTGTGTTTGACATGCAGCATGTTTGTAAATTTAAAATTCTCTTATAGCATTTTGTCTTTTTGAATGTGCAAAGAAGAGGAGGGGCAGGAAGGAGAAGGAGAAAGGAAGAGGAGGAAGAGGAGGAGGAAGAGAGCAGCAGCAGCAGCAGCAGCAGCAGCAGCAGCAGCAGTAGTAGTAGTAGTACCAGTTGATTTCAACCTTCCAAGTCCTAAAAGGGATGAAGATCCCCTTTCAAAGAACTGTGCCTGGCACCACTTCAGCTGGAATTTGAGAAGCAAGGCGTGAACCCGTTTGAAAGAGCCCCCAAGTGCTTGCTATCTGAGAAAAAGCCCGGGAGAGAGTTTAACGTGATTCCTCTTGCAAGGATAGATCCCCAGCTGCCGCTCAACATGCTGCCTTGTGCAAAGTGGTACAAGCCCGCTCGTGGAGATGCGAGTTCTGGCTGGTGAAAGGCCACACGCGCACACCACCACTGCGTTACAGACAGACAGCCTTGAAGCACGGTTTGGTGATTGGAAGGGGCTCTCTGTGCTACTACCCTGCCATGGAACCTTGCTGGGGAGCTGGATGATTTGGGGGAAACTGAGAAGAGTCCTTCAATGCATTGCATGAAAATACAAGGCAGGCTCAGATATGTGTGAGGGTGGAGGACGTGACCCAGCACCCAGAAGATGCTACAGCTTGGCTTGTCCAGCAGCAAGAATGGATGGAAGACATCTGCTGTCCCAAGAAGATGGGTGGAAATTATGGCCACCAACATAGCAGCGGGAAGCTATCACTGAAACCCTGTGAAGTCAACTAGGAAGCAAAGAGACCCCGGTGTCCTTCATCCTTATAAATCTCTAAAAATGATGGTGCTTATGGTTTCCAAAATAATTAAGCCTTGTCCGGAAATGTTTCTATCATCTCTATTAACTCTGTCTAGTAACTCTTACCCAGCAGGGATGGGCCGGACACTGTTCTAAGCATTTTTACAAGCATAGATTCCTGTGCATCACTGTTTATTTCCATGAGCTAAACTCTCATATGCCATCACTGTCTTAAGAATCAAGAAATTGTGCAGGTTAAGTAACTTACCTGAAGTCACATGAGAGTCAAATCCAGACAGCCTGGCTCAAGTCCATGGTCCTTCTCAAAAGCTCTGACAGCAAGCAGATACAACGTGTTTGGGATTCGTGGTTACCTTTCCTGGAGCCATGCTCAGAAGGGACCTGTGCTGTTCTTTGTTGAGTTTTTTAGGGTCTGTCTTTGTCACTAATACCTGTATGCTTTCCTCGTGTCTGATGATCACTTTTTTATGATCTGCTGTGATGATGGATCTTCCATCCATCTTTCTGTTTCCCGCCTTTGCTCTGATAGCATCCTTTCTCTGCAAGTCACATTCCTGACTACTCATCTGGACAGGTATGACTCCTCACATCCTGTTCCAAAGATCCCTCATTTCTTTCGTTTTCTGGTTCCTGAGCCCTGGATACCTTGAACCTCCACTGCCTTTATGCAAAGCAGCAAGCCACTCTCTAGTGAGACAGGTAGATGTCTGTGGATATGTGTTAGAGAATGCCTAGAGAAATAAGTGACAACATGCCAGGACTATGTGCCTGCTCCATTGGGGCCTGCTCCTACTTTCAACATTATCCAGGCACATTCTGTTGAAAGGAGCAGCAGCCAGAAGCTAAAGAAGCTTTCTCTGAATTCTTAGTGAAGTTATAACACCTTATAAGTCCCTTCTAAATACAGGGTTCAACCCCTGACATTCAAAACACATTGAGTCTACACATATGGGGGAAAGACTGGTAAAAGCAATGAAGATGGAAGTGAATAGAATTGCAATGTTGTCTATCTATAGTCCAAGATGGGGACTGGGGGTGAAAACCAGCAATGTGGCATTACTTAGGGCTCTAGAATTGGGTCCCTTTTAAATACACTTCATCTGAATGAGAATGGGCACCATTAAGACAGTAAATCTCATGTCTGATCTCATACACAAAATCCAAATATTATTTAGATACATATTCATATAATTGTTAAGTCATCAAAGCTGAGGGGAATGAGTAGAAGGAAGGGAGGACAAAATAAGATACCAGGAGGTGAATATGATTGAAGTACATTATAGAAGTGCATGAAGATGTCCTGGTGGGATTTATTATATCGTATAATTAAACATGTTCATAGAATGAAGATTGCACCTACTAGCGAGTTTTGCTATGCCCATGTGATTGTACATGTGAAGAATAACAATGTAGAAACAGCCTGGACCATCATGCAAGGGAACACTGTGCTCACAGCAGCCCTGATCTGTTGTTCTTCAAAAGCAGGGTGATCTCTGACTAAATTGTCCAAGTGATTGCCCAAGTCCTGACCTGAGAATGGTGAGTGTTGTCAACACCAGCATGACACACTCGCTATAACAGAACAAGCTTTGCCCTTTGGACTTAAGGTAAGCACCATGGGGTATGGGAGGTGTTTGGTATTTGGCATCAGCTGAGTCAACATTGCGACATGTTATAAACATAGTAAAATGATTGTGATAGAAGAAAGGCAAACCCATTTTAAGAACAAAAAACCCCCAAACCTATTACAGTCAATGTAGTGGGTAATGTGAATCATATTCACAGTGAAGTCATAGCCCATGAGCACTTTAGTGTGTAGCATGTGATGCTGTTAAATGCTTGGCGCAATGCCCCACACTGCTCAGAAGGGCTGCTCAACATACTTGATAGCTGATTGATCTTATGAACAAGCACTTGGGAATATGATTCAGTGCAATGGTTTTAAAGTTATGTTTGTAGATAATTAAGTTATGTGCTATTCTCTAAATAGCGAAAAGGTGGAGATCGATCTTACCAGAGGAAGGTATTGGGGTGTAAATAAGATGTGAGACTCTTCTATTTGAGAAACACTCTCAGGAAAGGCCCATAGAGAAGAGAGGTATCTTGTTTCACATGGACAACTGTATTCGGTACCCACATGGGAAAACTGCGTTCCCAGTTGGCTTGTATAAGGAGCAAAGAAACCAGGGTATGAACTAGCTCTTGCCCATCACTGGCTGAGTCCTGAACTCCCAAAGGTGTTGGATGCCTAGCACTTACTTTCTGTTCTAGCCTCTGGCTCGGTTGCCCCTGTCACCAGAACAAGAACTCTCTAATAGGAGTAGTGACGGTCATGGTGACGTCAGAGGAGGACCAACAAGCTTATATGAAGTAGTCAGTCATGCTTTCTGCATCAGAAATGTCTCCGTGTTGTTGTCTAACGTGGAACCTCATCATGGAATGATGTCATTTCTCTCCGTCCACTCAAGGTCATCCTCAGTAGTAGAGCCTACTCCATGGTAAGTAATCAACAGTCTTTGAATAAGAAGTCTGCCATTTGAGGGCCATTCAAATTTCACTTCCTTCAAGAAATACTCTGCATGCTTCCCTACTGATCCTAGCACATTGTGGGTTATAGCCAGAGTCCTAGCTCTTCATTTAATCGTGTTAAGAGAATGGTCTCCATGATCCTAACCACTTGGCTTAGCAGTAACACGTTGGCCAACAGAAAGGTAGTAAATTTAGCAGGCTTTCCCATAATCAGAAATGGATGAGTCCAATCAGGTATCGATCAGATTATGGATCAATATTAATAGAAACACTTGCACAACCCATGGCACTGGTGCCCTCGTGGGTACTAACCCTACTAAAATTGCCCTCACAAGGTCCTACAGAGAAATAGACAGGAAGGAGAATCAGCCTGTGTCACGAATGGGGGAATTCTGCTCTTTTGGAATTAATGATGTCCTTGTCCATTTTGTGCCTATGTAACTTACAATGGGCATGAGTTCGTGGGCTGTCAGCTCTGGAGGCTGGGGAGACCAACACCACTGCTTTGGGAGGCTCTTCTCACTATATCATGCCAGGACAGAATTTGTGATCTTCCTAAATGCTGGGATTATAGGCATGCACCAGCAGTCTCTCCTGGGTCTCACCTTTCAGCACCGTTACAATGGCAAATACATGTCAGCAGGAATTTCGAAGGGGATGAATAATCAATGAATAGCAAAAGCATTGAATTTTCTCAATGAGGAGAAAAGCAGAAATAACCCACTTGTACTCCTTCGATCTAAGGGGTAGGTTACCTTATACTCCCAGACTGTTTCTCCTCATAATAGACAAGGACACTGAAATAGTTCCTTCACACATCGCTACTCAGCCCTCTTCAATGGTTCCAAGTGACTTAGAACGAATGTGAAGATCTGAGGTTATCCTGACCATGTGGTCCCCACCTACCTCCACCAGGCACATCTAAAAACGCTTGTCGATTACATCTCCCCATCGCTGTCACAGTCCTTTACAATTCTGGGCCACCGTTTGCTCCACTTCAACACAAGTTCTCTGCCCAGCAGTCTGTCCTGTTCCGAAGCAGAGAGCTGCCTCATGCCTGTTCCCCAGAACTCACCTCCATCACCACGTTTGTTAGAAAGAACTTCTCAAACTGCCTCCTGAGGGCAAGCCCTCTCCCAGAGTCATCAGAACTTTCCTGAGCTGCGTTTTCACCTTTGTAGAGTAACTTTACCAGCCTCGAAGCACTTGAGTGGAGTGTCATCCCTGCCAAGCCAGAACCTGTACTTTCTAAATCTGGTTCAGCATAACATAAACTTGGAGTAAAGGTCTCTTGAATGAATTACATGATTCAAAGGAATCATGAAACTCAAATCCAGGTGGACTTGGTTGCTGAGTCACCTCCTGGGGAAGACACCGTGGAAAACAACATGGCGTTCGCACAGGGACCAGGTCGGGGCTCCCTTTTCATATCTTCTTTATGTGATTGTAGCTCAGGAAAAATGGAAGGTCCATCTCTATGGGTTTTTTCTCTACAATCTCAAGTCCTGTGTAATACCACTATATGTATATATATATATGTATACACACACACACACACACACACACACACAAATACCACCCCCTCCCAGCCCCTGCATGTAACAGAGAAGCTACTGTATGTAGGAAGCCAGCTGCCCAAACTGAGAGAGTTAGCATCTCTAGGCATATGGAAAGATTGGATTAACTCGCTCGTCCTTGTGAAGGCATTAATATTGTTCTGTCACCAAGAAGCTGAAACACCTGATAAATCTCCATTTACAGGCAAATCTGTACATGCTAAGTGGAATCATAATAATAGTGTTGTAATTCTTATTGAGCATGCTCAGAGTGGTGGAATATTTATAGCATCCTGTTCAGTGTTACACACTTGGGGACACAAATTACAAACCCTTAGAGTTTGGGGGGAAAGTTTATAAAAAGAGGGTGACAATAGAAATAAAATCTAATTTAGGGGAATTATGGTGGGAAATTACTCCGCCAAATTAGAAATCATTTTTTATTCGCTTCACAGATGGTATCCAGACAGACTAAAGAGAAAAGATAGATAGCTTTTTTTTTTTGTAAATGCAGCTAATGGACTGTCAGGTACATAGCCATTGCCGGTTTCTACAGAGTTAAACTGGAGTGAGGGGTGTCATAACCAAAACAAAACAAAACAAAACAAAAACAAAAACAAAAAACAAAACAAAACAAAACAAAAACAAAAACATCTCACTGACCCTCAGTAGCAAGTTTCACCTCTCACCTGTGCACCGGTGGCCACTTGGGCTCAGGTGGTCTGAGCTTAGCCAGTCTGGACCCAGGTGACAGGGTCTTCACGTGTTCTTCACGTGTCTGTGGCCAGCAGGTTCCCCACGGCTCATCCGTCTCATGGTAGTAGCAAAAGTCACAGGGCAAACCCAAACACATCAGCACTTTTCAAACTTGCACCCTGACCCACCACCCTCCAAAGTCCGGTAGGCCAAAGTAAATCACGTTAGCAGACCTAAGGTCAAGAGAAAGTGTACTCCACCGTGATGGGGACAAAGTGGAGCTCTAGACCTAACAACCCAGAAGGAATGCCTAAACCCATCTGGCTGCTCTTAGAAAACAACATAAGCTGGCTGCCTTAGGTGCAATAGAAACCATTTCCCACAGTTGTGGGGGCTACCATGTTCAAGGCCGAGTCACTTTCTGGCCCGTATACAACAACTCCCTCTTGGACTTAGTGAAAGAGACAAGGGGTGGCCCTCTGGTACTTTAGTAGGGACATCCTTTTCATTTAGGAAGGCTTTGTCCCCGAGATCTCACCATCTCACCGGTGCCTTAATTCCTAATGCCACCGACTTGAGGATCCGGTTTCAACACGAAAATTTCAGGTAAGCATACACATTCAGACCATTTCAGGGGGAATAATTGTGCAATCAAAAATTAAGCCTATTATAGAGGGCTAGAATTCTTCAAGTAGTGATGCACATTTTTATTTGTTTTGTTGGTTTTGTTTTTGTTTTCTATAGTCACAAGAAAAAGAGGTGGAATGAAAATTATAGCCATCTTTTTCTATCCATTTCTGGTAACAACGGCAGTCTCTCTCTGGGGAACCTCGTTTCCTTCTATCTAAGGCAAGTGAGGCCCATCCTACCTCTTTTTCAGCCCGGAAAACAAAGAGAAGCATGAAGCTCAAAACCAATCAGTGTGAGCCATTCTTTTGCCCGTTCTGATTAGCTCAGGGGTTATCATGTGACCTAGCATTAGCCAATGAGAGCAAAGCCTGGGTCTTGACCCTGAAAGCTGCATAGCCCACAGTTTGGTGACGTCTCTGTGGTACGCCATCTCATGGGAGGCCTTTAATTTGTAGTGTTGAGCCCTGATTTTCGGGGCATTCAAACCCCATTACCCAGATAAGCATCACTTTCTAGGATGAGTTACTTCCTTGTTGGGTTCTACCATAACCTGTCTATCGGTGAGTGACTTCCTACAGCCTTAGCTATGCAACTCAGAAAGCTGCATAATCATCTCAAAAGCCTCATTATTGTCATAGCAACATAGTTAAATTACAATGTTCTAAAAAAATTTTAATGCCACCATTTAAATAGAAGCCGGAAGTGTTTTTAACTGCATTAAGAACCAAACCAAACTAGATTCCAAGACAAGTAAATTAAATGCATAAGTGCTAACATTATTTGTGTTGGAAAAACAAACGTTGTATGCCGGATAATAAGAAATATGAGTAGGTTAATAAAAAGATTGAGTATATTTCTGTAATTGACTTTTCCGCTGCTCCAATTAATAGTGAATTTATTATGGGTTCTGCATGGTGTTTGGAACACCGAATCTTCTGTCTTGAAACCTCAGGGCAGAGAAACATTTTAGGTGATTAAAAAAAAGGAAAAAAAAAGCACATTTAGAAAATGATATTCTGGGAGCCTGAGGGAAGCGATCCATGCCACCCTTCACAAGTTCATTATAGAAGATGAATAAATGTCGAATTAACTTCGCTTCCTCTCATAAATGGCGGAAATGGAGACAACAAACACAAACGGCGAGGCGTGACTTGCTCTCCCTCATTACCGATGGGAAGGCTTATGGCTTCCATCACAGGCAAAGGAGGCTCCCCGCAAAACTATGGGATTCGCTGGAGTCATATCCACTCCTAGGCTTCTGTAGCGCAAAGGGCGGAGAGGGGCAGAGGCCGAGAGATCTCTCTCTACCTGCCCCTACTTCCAAATTCTAGGCTCTCTCCGCTGCTCAACCTGGAAAATCTGAGACTTCAATAGTCAAGCCCATGGAATGCGCTGCTTGATCCCCGTTTTCACTGCTCAACCTGGCACATGGCGCTGTTTCCTAAGGACTAGTCTCATTCCTCTCCTTAGCATCTCTGTGCCTTAAGCCAGCCCACCTGCCAGAGGCTGAAAACTGGTCAGTGTTTCTCACCTCACAACCCTCCTAGACTAATGGAGGGTAAGTTGCTCTGATCCAAAAGATGCTGGTCTTCTCCTAAGCCTACCCAGCCACTGTTAGATCTCTAAAATGGGGAGAACCCCACGAGATAGGGAGACCCCCGTACTCAAGTCTCGGGATCCACAGGAGGTAAAAGGAAGGAGGTGATAGCAAGGTAGCTTCTTAGTGCCCTGATTCCTCCGAGGGCATCCTGCTTCCCCACTCCTGCAAAGCAAGTCTTAAGACCCAAGTCACACAGTAAAGAGGGGAAGGGGGAGGAGGGAAGGGAGGGAGGAAGAGGGGGAAGGGAGGGAGGAGGAGAGGGAGGAGGAGAAATCTAAGCAGCACAGGGTGCAGCATACACTATGCAAACAAATAAGTAAGATTACTTAAAATGGCATCCTGGTCCCAATACTTCATGTTGCTCAAATATCAATGAATATATGTTGAAATGTGTTGTCCTAGCATAGTGTTGTCAATGAGAAAAGCAAAGTAAGAAAGTGAAGCTTTGGAAGGCAGAGAGTAGCTTGCAGGTGGCCAAGATGTCTAAATCTGGCGTGCTAAACACGACATGGTTGTGACTAGCTACCCTCCCACACAATGGATCCTGAGAGAACAAGGCCATGTCAGGACACGATGGGAGGTGCCTGTGCAGGCTAGACTATCGACACATAATATCAGATCTTATGGGATCTTAAAAAACGTAACATAGTAACTTAAGTTTCTTTCTGTTAAGACCAGGAAAATGTGTAGCAGGGCTGAAATCCGTGGGTGGACAGTAGGTAAAATAAAAACAACATTAGAGCTCTAAGTACTCCCTGTCCCCCCTTTACCGCTTTCTCTCTCCTCCCCGCCCCTTCTCTTATAGTGTCAGGGATCCATCCCTGCCTGTGCTAATGTCCTACCACTGAGCGACAGTGCCAGCCCAACAGAATAATATAGTTAGAAAGGAAGATGATCAGAGATGTGAAATAACGAACTCGGCATCACCTGATCCTGAGCCACAGCCCCATGCTTCCCCCCAACCTCGCTTTGGATAGTGAAGTTTCATTCCACAGAGGATGCTAACTGAGGAATGAAGACAAGTCATATTTAAGGCTGACTATTCTGACTACTTTTCCCCCATTTGTTTTAAAATGAGGTCCTTGTTTTGGCTTTGGTTCCTGGGGATTTTGTGTGTGGCTTTCTTATTTCACTTACACTATTTTCAAATGATAGCTTCCTTTTTTTTTTCCTTTGCCCTCTAAGATGAATAGACAGAATTCACCTGGCATTGACTTTTACTAAGACAAATTCTAGATTTATTGACCTGAGAAATAAATATTAATAGAGGTTAAGTTGGGGTCAATTTTTACTCGAAGAGATGATAAATCTTGATATATCGCTCATGGTTGGCTGGTCAATACATTTCTCATGCCATCCAGGTACCACTGAGCAAACGGACAGCTTCCAAGATGGAACCATAGAAACAATGTCTCACCAGTTAGGACTCTGCCTGTGAGAGCCAGCCCAGGACACAAGTCTCCTCTCACCGTTGAAAGCTACAACACACATCAAATCATGTGTTTCAGAATATCTCTCTCTCTCTCTCTCTCTCTCTCTCTCAATGTGTGTGTGTGTGTGTGTGTGTGTGTGTGTCATGATTTTCAGATCACACCAGGACTTTACTTAAGGAGTTTCACATACTTCCCCCATGGACGCTCTGACATCAAGCTTTCCCCGTTTCTGACTATTATAAACAATGCTGACCAATCACTCCTTGGAGATATGCGGACGTCTAGAATTTCCTCCTTCCTCACACTTACGTAGGCTACGTAGGCACCAATTTTACAAGCCTCTTTATGCATGAACTCACTTATTACTGAAAATTATTCCATGGGGTAGACATATTATTCTATGGTAGAGCCATGAGATAAGTTAAGAGATGTGTCGAAGATCACACAGCAGAAATCAGAGCCCTGAAGGAGGTGGCACATCTGCCTTGGCCCCCGTCTCGCCCCACAGTCCACCATACAGGTCTGGCACTGAGGCCACAGCAGAGAATAAGACATTTGGGGACACGGGCTTGTCCTTGTGCATGTGATTTTACATTCTGAGAAAGGATGGGAGTTGTGCATGCGACACTCATCTAATGCCTCTCACGGCAGGGTGATGGGAAATCAGGAGCTTTCAAACTCAGCCTTTTGATCACTTGAGCTTTTTCTATCCTTTCCCCCAGTCCGTGAGTAAGATCATGTGGGATGTCCAGAGACCTGTACACCGTTAAAAAAATCGACTAAGGAAGGCAGTGTGTTACTCTGCACTGCAATTTAATTTTTTAAGATTTATTTTTACTTACATCAGTGCCCACCAAGGTTGTTGGATTACCTGGAACTGGAGTCACGGGGCTGATTGTAAGACACCTGATATGGGTGCTGGAAACAAAACTTGGGTCCTCTAGAAAAGGAGTAAGTGCTCTCAACCACTGAGCAAAGGAATCTCTTCAACCCCAAGACTTTCTCTCTCTCTCTCTCTCTCTCTCTCTCTCTCTCTCTCTCTCTCTCTCTCTCTGTGTGTGTGTGTGTGTGTGTGTGTGTGTGTGTGTATGTGTGTGTGTCCACATGTATGTACACAGGTTTGTGTGTGCATGGGGTGCTTTCAGAGGACAGAAGCAGATGATGGACCCCATGGAGTGGAGTTAGAAGCAGCCATGAGCTGGCCTATGTGGGTGCTGGGAACTGAACCCTGCTCCTCTCTGAGCCATGTATCCAGTTGCTGCACTACAATTTAAGTTGTTCTCAGGCTGAGTCTAAGAGGCAGGGAAAAGCTAGAGATGGTCCAGAAACCCCAGTTTTCCATCTGAAAGGAGGTAAAAAGCCAGAGCAGGAAGAGCTTAGGGGCAGCCAGGTTGTCAATGGGCAGTACCTCTGAGGAAATTAGGAACATATTCAGCTATTAGCAGTAGAAAACCTGCCCCAGCATTACCTTGGACAGAGTCTCATCTGTTCAATTATACATCAGAATATGTTTACTTTCCATAATGAGAGGTCAGAGAGCTGGAGAGCTGACTCATTGGTAAGAGTACATACTGCTCTTACAGAGGAGAGTTCAGTTCCCAGCACCTACATCAGGCAGCATACCGGTAACTTTAGCTCCAAGAAATCTAATGCACTGGTCTCAGTGGACACCTGCTTGCACATACACAACATCCCATACACACACACACACACACACACACACACACACACACACACTTACATACACATGCACATACCTAAAGACTTTAAGTGAGAGTAGGGAGGTGTTAGGGGCAGGTGATAGCTTGGGCTAGGTGGAGGACTTACCACACTGTCGGGGAGCTCAGCACAGTGCTCTTCCTGTCATCTGGTGCTCCCCCAGCATAGCTGTCAGATGCTGTCTGCTTCAGCTCCTCCCGGTATGCCCCGCCCACAAAGGCAACATTTGCTAAGGACAGATTTTGTTGGGGTTTGCCATTTTGATGGACATTTAGTCACATCTCATTGTGCCTTTAGCACATGTTTCTCTAATAGCCAATGTGGCTGTTGGTTATGTAATACCCTCGTTTGCTAGGAGGTTTGACCCATTCAAACCCACAAATAGAAATCAGGACGTTCGTCCATTTTCTATTTTATTGGTTGGTTTATTTCTGACTCAGAGAGAGAAACTGGTTATTCTAGACAGAATTCCTTTGCTGAATTGAAGTTTGCTTTGCCATCTGTACCACAAAGAGAAAGGGTATAGGGAGATACATGAGATACATGCTCATGTGTGTGCGATTCGACCCTTGTCCAAACATACTGTATCATTTTACTCAAGATGTAGCAAGCTATGTGCATATTGAATAAACATCTAACTTTTCAATCAGCCTAGGCATAAAATAATCTCAGGGCTATTAATTTCATTCCCAATAGTTAGAATTTGTGATCCATTTAAGAGGAATTAATTTAACCTATGAAATTTACTTTATTATGAATGTTCCCATGAAAAGTATCGTGAAATCTGTTTCTGCCGTGTCTTCACAATCGTGGTGACTGCATCCTAAGTCAGCTCTCTTGTACAGGGGGTCTGATGGTCTGCTGACCAGAACTTCCATTACACTAACATTCTTCTGTCCGTGAAGATCACAGCGAGGCAAGGCGGAGAATTCTTTTTCCATCTCTGGAAATCTGAGGCTCTGACGTCAAGTGTAGTTAAACTCAAGATCTCCTCGTGGCTGCTTCCCCATTTAGGTTGGCCTGGTGAATGTGAGTGGAGCCCACTCCCATGCCTTGGCCATCAGAGCTCTAGGTGTGTGTGTGTGTGTGTGTGTGTGTGTGTGTGTGTGCTATCCTTTAAACACACATACTGGCACCCTACATGTGTGCTCTGTGATGGGACCTCATAACTAGTGGAGTTCATGTCTGAAACTAAAGCAATCCTGTCCAGTGTAATGTGATAACAACATGACGTTCCTCCTTACAGCTGCTGGCCAGGCTCTCTAGTACAAGGACAGAGTCTCACTCACAGTAGGTTTGGGGCGGTTTTAGTACCTGTCGTGTTCTATGAATTTTTTTAAAATAAACAATTTGTTTAAAGTGCACTTGCGGGGCTAGAGAGATAGCCAAGTAGTTAAGAGCACTGGCTACTCATCCAGAGATCTTGGGTCAATACCAAGCAACCGCATGGTAGGGCGCTCACACCCATCTGTAATGGAATCTGAGGTCCTCGTCTTCCATGCAGGCATACATGCAAATAAACCGGTCATATACCCAATGAATAAATCTTTTTTTTTAAATCGTGCCTGTCAACTTTCAATTTACTGAAATATTGTTATCTACTTATTAGGCATCAGCCAGAGACTTAGAACTATGCTGACAGCTGGGAAGAACACAAGGGTATTACACTAAAGAAATGGTTCTTAATTGGCCAGAACCATTGGAGAACAAGTAAGTCACCTGGGACCCAGACCCCAAGTATGATAGGAGTTCAACTCAGAGAAAATTCCAGTGTGGTAAAGCAACAGAGGAAGGGTGAACTCAACCTTAAGTCAGAGAGAACTAGGACAGAAGACCGGGAAACTACATGGGCAAAGCCCATAAATGTGGTTGCTTATAGGAGACAGAAAGGGACTGTCACAAGAAAGTTTCGGTAAGCAGGTGTGATGGTTTGTACATGCTCATCCCAGGGAGTAGCACTATAAGAAGCTGTGGCCTTGTTGGAGGAAGTGTGTCACTGTGGGGATAGGCTTGGAGATCTTCCTCCTAGGTGCCTGGGCATGCCATGTCTGTTCCTGACTGCCTTTGGATAAAGAGGTAGAACCCTCAGCAACTCCTGCACCATGCCCGCCTGGATGCTGTCAGGCTTCTGCCTTGATGACAATGGACTGAACCTCTGATCCTATAAGCCAGCCCCAGTTAAATGTTGTCTTTTACAAAACTTGCATTGGCCATGGTGTCTGTTCACAGCAGTCAAACCCTAACTAAGACAACAGGCCAGGGCCGTATCTCCTGCCCAAGCCACCGAGGAGCCAAGGACTCTCCCACTGCTGTTCCGCCCTCCCTTTGGAGCAAAGTTGCTGCCAACTGGCCCATCAAGGAACACCGAAAATTAGCCAGAGCCCTGGTGTGGCAATATTGCACACAGCTCTTGAATCTCAGGAAACAAAGTTTGCTTTCCGGGAAAACCTGTGATGCCACAGAAGAGAAACACCCGTAGAAATGGCCTTATTTTTTTTCAAAGGACAATAACACTGTATTTTATAAACCCGGTGTGTCTTCTCCCCACCACCCCTTCCAACAGCACCATAGCGAGAACACAATAGTCTGCTTTCCTGTTAGTGTTTACACTGTAGACACGAACAATTATCAGCCTGGAACTGTTTACAGCCAGGGCCCTGGACAGTTACAGCTGTTGAATCACAGGGCAGGCAATTAAATTAAATTCTGGAGAAACGAGTCAGTGTTAAGAATGTCTTCCAGAGGACCAGTGGTCCGTTCCCAGCATCTCCACGGTGGCTCACAACTGCCTTTTAAGCCCAGCCACAGGACTCTTACATCCTTTAGAAATGGCTTTAAATGGTCTTAGTTACACTGATTTACTTCATGTGTATATATGTGCAGGAGCTGAGGGTACCATAGTGTACCTGGGAAGATCAAAGAACAGCTTGCAGGAGTAATTATCTCCTTCCACCATGTGAGTTCTAAGCTTGGAGCTCAGGTTGTCAGTCTTGACAGCAAGCACCTTAACTCTCTGAGCCATCTCAACAACCCTAGAAAGGGATTTAAATTTCAACTCTGTCATTATACTGTCCACGTGACTCTATTGATATAATTTTCCTAGTGACTTCTATGTTTCATCTCACACTTTGCTTTCTACCATTAAGTAAAGTGAAGAACACAAGATAAAATACATAGTAAGAACTTAACACAGTAGACCTGAGCACTCTCCACTGGCCACTGTGTCTGAGTCGTACACGCTTTCCCTGTAAATATTATCAATGATATTGTAATAATGATGCCATTGTTTCTGGTTTACAAAGGAAGAAACCAAAGCTCAGAGGTGATTACTGTGCACAGCATAGCAGAATTCAACACAGGGCTTACACCAGATCAGCAATCCTTCAGGCTGGGCTTGACCAACCGCCATTTCTCTTCAGTTTGTAGTTTGGAGTTAATGTCCATAACTGAGTCAAGCAAAGTTCTAGGGCAATTTCCTGTCCTCAGCCACCAACTCTTGGAAGTAAACCTCTCATTTCTCAAGGGTATTTTCAGTTTTGTGATCCAGATTCAGTAAGTATCTCCAGCCCTTCCCTTTCATCCCTGACCGATGCTATCTCTTGCTTCTAATCTCCAGGTAGGCTAATCAGTTAAGCTATAGAACTTCCCAGAGTCTTCTCAGCACCAAAGCCCACGAGCTTACCAAGTTTCGCTGGGCTCTCTGGCTTCCGGAAGATCGGTTTGTTCCCACAAATCCCTTGAGTCCCTAAATGTTTATGGAGTTCAAATCTGTACCTAGTGTGAAGACAAGAAAACTGACTGACAATCAAATATCCCTTACACCGAACTCTAAATACCCTAACACTGAAGCTTTCTGAACACGTTTCAGCCTACATGAGCCCAGAAGCACATGTACCATGTCCACTACTGAGCAGTTCATGGGCACCTCCGTATTAATGCGTGCTGTTTTTATCTTATTAAATGCGTGCTGTTTTTAATCTTGATCCTGATGCTATTCTTCTTTCCGGGGTGTGAGTAGTGATAAGACTGGAAACCTCCTTCATGTGGAAAGCCAGCACCTTCACCCATCAGTGACATTTAGTGGTTTTCAGGAGAAAGGCGCTAGCTGTCTTTTCTAGCTAGTTAGCTTAAATTGTCAAACTGATCTAAGGGTGTTGCAGTTAGGAGAGTGTCTCCATAAGATTTGTCTGTGGGCATGTCTGTGGGGAATTCTCTTGATTGCTAAGAGACACAGCTAGTTCACTGTGGGCATCTCCAAGCGGGGGTAGGGGGGCAGGGGGATCCTATAAGAAACCTCGTTGTGAGGACCTGGGCAGTGAGTCAGTGAGCATCACTTCTCTGTGGCTTCTGCTTCAGTTCCAGCTTATCCACACACCACAACAGCCAAACAAGAATCCATGACAGAATTAGGACTAGAAAAAAACGTTTTTTTAAATGGACACACTGGAGCTAAAGAGGTGGGTCAAAGTAAAGAATTCACATTTCTCTTGAGTTCAATGCCCAGCATGCAGGACAGGAGGCTTCCAACTGCCTGTGACTATAGCTCCAGGGGGACCCAATACCTCTAACTTTTCACACACACACACACACACACACACACACACACCACGCGCGCACACACACACACACACACACACACCACACACACACACACCACACCACACACACACACACACACACACACACACACCACACCACACACACACACCACACCACACACACACACCACACACACACACACACACACACACACACACCACACCACACACACACACACACACACACCACACACACACACACACACACACACACACACATAGGGGTGGGGGGCGGCAACACACACACACACACACACACACACACATAGGGGTGGGGGGCGGCAAATATAGTATCCGCTCTATACTCATTCCTGTCTTAGAGGAATGCTTCCAGAACTCAAAGTGATTTTTCAGAGTCTCCTCTCCAGCTGTACAGGATAAAATGCTACAAGCTTTATTGGAACCGTAGCTAGCTAGCTTGTGTTCTAGAGGATGCTGCTTACGTTTGCCATGTTCTTTATTGGGATACTGCACTCCAGAAAGTTACAGTGAATTCAGAGGCGGTTTTGTTTGGAAGGGATGAAAATTACTCCTGCTAGTAGGAAAACTAACTTAAGGTTGCAAGCTCATCCTCACACCGAATGTGTCCTTGTAGCTGAACTGATGTGTGTAATCCCGTTATTATCTTTATAAAGCCAGGTACTTAATTCCAAAATGGTGCTTCAAACCAGCTTTTCCAACTTGCTTCTTTCCTCACTAAATCAATTAATTCATAAATATTTGCATCTGTTCACTTTCTTTGTAGACAATAATCCTGCTCCCTTTTGAAATTAATTTACTTGAGGTGTGCATGTGAGTGTGAACGCGCATGTGCAATGAGTGCGGAGGTCAGAAGAAAATATTCTTGGAGCCAGTTCTTGACTTCCAACTAGCTGAGGCTAGACCTCTCTTGTTTCCGCTGCTGCATGGGCTCACTCCGGGCTACCTGGGCTGCACCCAGCTTTTAACATGGGCTCTGGGGCTCTACTGCAGATTGTCAGGCTTACCTGACACAGCTTCTCCCCATTCGGCTGGTCATTCTCCTTCCCAGTAATCTTGTTCTTTTGAGAAAATTGTGGTTAAGAGAGAATCCACAGTAATGAGGAAGGAGGTTTAGGAACTGAGAAAGACCATAGAGTTGACAGAGAGTAAGAGAGAGAGAGAGAGAGAGAGAGAGAGAGAGAGAGAGAGAGAGAGAGAGAGAGAGGAGAGAGGAGAGAGGAGAGAGGAGAGAGGAGAGAGAGAGATGCAGAGCTGGAGATATGGCGTGGCCTAATCACATGATCTGGAGAAACAATGGCTTGACAAAGAGATCGTAAATCACTGCAGCATTGTGTAAGAATGCGTGGATAAGTATGCAGGGATGTGTTTTCAGAGGGAGAGATATTATCTATGTGTGTAGCATTGTCACTCACAGTACAGAGGGCAGATCTGAGATGTCCAAGTTGAGGGTTTATCCAACTATTACCAGCCTACTGCCCCAGCCCAGGCAAGATATCAGGGTACTTTGCTCAGGATCTGGGGGGGGGGTAATTAGTAACGGTCAGTGATCTTTCTCAGGTCTATGGAAGGGAGGAGGTTGTTCTGCGATCTTTCATCACTCCTTCCCTCTTCTGTTACAACTGATTTAGTGTGCAAAATGACCATCGCACAGCCTAGGAAATCTCGGAAAGTCCTTAAAGCCATTCATGTCTTTTCTGCTTGTGTCTCTGCATCTACCTGTAGAAGCTTCTGGCTGAACAGGAACGGATGGGTGGCTTAGCGATCACTGCTCGTGAGTTAAGGATCCCAGAGGTTTTCAGTTGCAATAATGGTCATCCATGAGGACCTGCACATTCATATGCCCAGAGCTTGTCCTCAGAGTGTACTTCTTTATGGCAGTAAAATATAGCCGAGACCATCAATGCAACCTTTAGTTACCTCGGCTCTAGCTATGTTAGCATCA
This sequence comes from Apodemus agrarius, assembly GCA_964023405.1. Taxonomy (NCBI): domain Eukaryota; kingdom Metazoa; phylum Chordata; class Mammalia; order Rodentia; family Muridae; genus Apodemus; species Apodemus agrarius. Next base: position 45,262,540 of record OZ030024.1, read on the forward strand.
CTATAAAGCTACAGTCTTATCCTGCTGTCCTGGAAGCTTTCTTTATTCCTTCAGTTGATACTGACTGTCTCCAGTGATGCTGACTGTCTAGCTTTGGGTGATTCTAACTGTCTCTACTTTGGGTGCAGAGAACACGCTGCTTTGTTTTGTTGTCTAATCCAGAGAGCCATTTGACTGTAGCCTTAAGTATATAGCATCTGTTTTAAGTACACTTCAAACTAGCAATGCCATCAGATTTCACTGTGCATTCCATGCAAAATATTCTTGGGAAATTAGGGAACACCCCTAGTGAATAAAACATATTTAATGAATGGAGAGGTTAGTGTTTCATAAACCCAAGAAAGTGTAAAGTGACTTCTACCAACAGTTTAAAATCAATTTGGAGGCATTTGGAAAGCATTTTAAAGAGCAACTAGACATCAATAAAATTTAATTAATTGGTTCTATGGATGCACATGTAAATTGGGTGTTAATTATGCTAGCAATGCTCTTCCATTAAAAATTAAGCTCATGATTAGTAACTGAGAAAATCAAGCCATCTTTCTATAAACAAATCTCATTCAGTTGTATCTAAAGGCGGCCTTTGGTAATTAAATCATAACTGCATTTCCTCAGATAAATCTCAGCTCTGATGGATGGGTGGAGAGTCATCCAAGTGATCTCCACCAGGCCGTTCCATCAAAACAATTGATATTACTAGAGATGAGCTACGTGTGGTTTGGCCACCCTTTAATACAGCGCTATTGAATCATTGGCAATTCCTTCTTATCTAATTGACACCAAATAAAAGGATGATCAACCACCGCAGGAGATGTAGTAAGAATTAGTGATCTTTACAGAGCGGATGACATCTGAAGATGGAAGACATGGTACAAGAGGTCACAAGCTGGGGAATCCAAATCCTTTCTCCTCTTTCCCATTCCCCCTTCCCGCTCTAAGATGAATCCCTGTGCTTGATGATTCAAACCGCAGTACACTGTTTCTAGATAGACAGTCGCTTAAGACATCATTCTTTTGGATTGCCTCCAGATGAAATTTTTGTGCTTCTTGGGAGTCAAATTCTGATCTGGACTCAGGGCTAAAACCAGACCAATGAGCTTCTTAACTGGCAGGGTTATGCTATCCTTCAGAGCGAGAAATAGAACAAATACTTGAAGCGCTTTATACACACTGCTGGTTTTCCTTTTCCCAGTAGACTTTTCCAAGGGAAATTGAGTCCATATGCTTCTGATCCATCCTCTCAAAAGCCATCAAGCCGATGTTTTACTAGAGTGTCTTGATGGAGCATTTTATCTATTTCAATGAGCCCTTTGATGTCTCTTTTCTTAGTCATGGAAAACTGGATTTTCAAAAAAGCCAAAGATAAACTCTCTCTCACCTCCCCCCCACATCCAGTGAGTGAGTGAAAGAGAGGAGAGAGAGAGAGAGAGAGAGAGAGAGAGAGAGAGAGAGAGAGCTTCCAATAGCAGGAAAGGTCTAGAAAACTGTTCAAATTTAAATTATAACATCTTGGTAAGAAAAGGAAACTTCAAAAGAGTGTTTGAAGCAGGTCTATTTTTAGGATTTGTTTGTTTTGTTTTGTGTTTGGTTGTTTTGTTTTGAGACAGCCCCTCCCTATGCAGCTCTGGATGGCCTAGAACTCACTATGTAGACTAGGCTGGCCTGGAACTCACAGAGATCCACCTGCTGCTACCTCCTAAGTGCTGAGATCAAAAGCAGGCACCACTCCACCTGTCATCTTTTAACACGGTCCCCTCATCTCATCTTCATTTGAGGCTGGTTTATTCCTTCTTTTCTTTCCAAAACGCTGCAGTGAGAAGAGCCCAGCAAGAGGAGGAAGATTCTCACACATTGCAAACTACTTGAGGAAAGACTTAAACGTTTTTTGAACTGTTTATATTTTCTCATTGTCTATTTGCTTTTTATGTAATTCGCTTTTTATTACACATGTCGCAGTTCTGCTTGCCATTCCTGAGATCCTGGATTTTGCAAAATCCTGGACTTTGATCTATGCAGAGCTAATGCATTCAAAATAAAATCTTGGCCATCAGTTGTATATCATTTACAAGCTTGTGGGTGCTTCTCAGTGAAAACCAGCAGTGCAGCAGGCAGTTCCCATGTATGCTTTCCCATCCTGACCCAGTTATCACATGTAAAGAATGTAAAATAACATAGTGTTGCCTCTGTTGAGCTGTCCGACACATCACCCGTCCCATGTTGCTCTTTCAAGGTCTACTGACTGACATCTGTAGCCATATGTAATGGGAACTAGGGATACAGGCCTATGTGCCTCTTTGGAGATAGGGACAAAAGGACTATTTGTCACTGCCTTCTTCACTTCAAGTCTACTGGTAGCTGCTTCCTAAGAGAGAGTTTTGTGCCAACTTCTAGATCTTGGTGAAGGAGAAAGACCACTCTCGTCTTCCAGTTGCAACAGGGAGAAGAAAAAATACAAGCAACAAAGCCGGGAATCATGGATCAGCTGGGAATTCATATAGACGAAAACATGGAAATATATACCAATAGGTGTACATTTTATTGGCTCAGTCAATAAAGAGATGGTCATGCAAGAGTGAGGACCTGAGTCAGACCCCCCAATTCCCATACGCTATGAGAAATATTCAAATGAGGAGGTATATATCTATAATCTCAGCCCTAGGGAAATAGAGACAGGAGACTTGCTGTCCGATTAATCTAGCTCAATAGCTGTCCAACAAGTCAGCAAACTCCAGGTTGAGTTAGAGACCCTGTCTCCAAAAGTAACAAGGGAAACAATGGGGGAAGATACCTGACCTTGACATCTAACCTCTGTATTCATGCACACGCACGTGCGCGCACACACACACATGTGCACAAACATGAACATATAGGTGCATAGGCACAAAAATAATACAATTCATATTTTTTAAAAAGGATCAAAAAGTAAGAGATTATAGTCACCCAATATGCAACGACTTATAGGACAATAGCCAGTTAGCTAGCCTGACAGTAGTTACTGACACTAAGTCCCTAGTGGGATGAACTGAGTGAGGGGCTTAGAACACTCAATTTAAGGAGAAACTTACTCCCAGGCATTATATCGTAGGTCTCTCATGTGAAGTACCTCCTTAAATTTTAGACCCTAGGTGTCTAACTCTCTTCATTCAAGATCCATCCATGTACACGACCCTCTGACTTTTTCCCCCTTCAAATTGGATCTTGATCTTGCCCCAAACTTAAGAGAAAACCACAACTTTTCTGTACGACAGACACTGGTCAGGGACTTGCCAAGCTGTTTCTTGGTCCTCGGCACTCCTGGGTGGATCCTTTAGCTTCTGTAAGTATCAAGCCTGCCATACAGTGAAAGGTAGACAGATGGAAGTAACCTCAGTCCCAGTGAGTGCATGGTACCCAGCCCTGCCCGAGCCTCCCTGCCTCCATGGCACAGTGACATTGACAAGACATTCATTTATGTTCAATCATGCTTATTGGCAGGTAGAGTGGTATGTGGCATTTGGGTAATCTTTACTGATTAGCACAATATATGACAAGTGTCCAAAAGTCTTTCTTAAAGCAAAAACTTCAGACCTCACTGCCAGTGTCACCCTGCATTACTGAAGGCAGTACAGATACTTGCTGTGTCGTATTTCTCTCAAGGCCCCTGACATCTTTCTAACTAAAGTGGCATATCCATGAACACCCCATGATTTGAGTTGTCACTTCAAGGTAAGGAACCTTGAAGCATCTAAAGGGACCAAAATTCTAATAAGCTCTGTCCCACCCCTTCCTCTTAGGGCTTTATAGGACAGTTACATCTCATAATTTGCTGACAATACTTTACAACCCATGAGGTGCATATGGGTAAGGAAGCTGCTGTCCACCCTTCACTCTAAATGAATGTATCAGTTTACTTGCTGGGAAGGAGAGGTGCGCTTGGAGATTTAGGACTGTTAAGGGAACAAGAAGAGCCCTTTAACTGGAAAAGAGAAGCTAAAAGCATGCATTTGCTACAAAGAAGACCCTTCCCATGCACGCCTCAATGAGACCTCACAAATTGTTACCCACTTTTAGAGTTGAAGAAGATGAAGTTAATGGGGTGTGGGAGCACTCAACAAACAATCTCATTCTGTGCCTGTCCAGACTTTTAAACTCAGGGCCTACAGGCTCTAGAGCCTTCCCTTTGTTAACATGAGATGCTGAACAATAATATCTTCTGCTACTTGAGAATGAGACCGGGGCCTAGAGTTTGGAAATAGAAGAAGTGGTAAAAGGACGTGTGGGGGCTTCAGTAAGAATGGCCCCTACAGGTTCATTCCCTATTTGAATGTTTAGTCAGCAAAGAGTAGCACTATTTGAAAAGATTAAAAGGATTAGAAGGTGCCACCTTTTGGAGGACGTGTAGGGTGGACTGAGGTTCCAGGGGTTGGGGGTGGAAATCCCACTGGAGTTGGATTGAGATTTCCAAAGCCCAAGCCAGGTCTATCTCTCTCTCTTCTGGCTGCCTGCAGATCTGGATGGAGACCTCTCAGCTCCTTCTCCAGCCCATATCTGCCTGCATGCTGCCATGCTCCCCACCACGATGATAATGGATTAAGTCTCTGAAACTGTAAGCCAGCCCCAATTCAATGCTTTTTTTATTTTTGTAAGAGTTGCCTTGGTCATGGAGACTCTTCACAGCCATAGAGCACTGACTGAAAAAACTGTTTTTGGACCAGAGACCAGAGGTTTGTCTGCCTTCACAATAGCCGTCATTTGTTCCCTTTGCCTGTAAGATGAGGCCAGAGATCTCCTTGGTAGCTCAGTGAGTCAGCCTGCCCGCTCCTCATGGCCCTGGATATGCTTGCTTTTCCCTGCAGTGCCCCGACTCGCTCAGGGTAGACACACGCCTGTCAATTGGACTTGAACTGCTCCATGGCTGCTGACATTTCCTTCACTGCCCTATGAACTTCTCCAGCCCCAAGTAGCAGCAACTTGTGCCCTTGAAAACTGAACGGAAAACAAGTGTATTGATTTTCTACTATCAACAAGGAGGAGACAATCTGTCTGTGCCGAGAATGGTCATAATGCATTTTAGCCTGCGTTTCATTCTCAGCAGTATGCCTCCTCCTGACTGGGCTTGCTCTGCTCTCACCTCCTGCTGCTGAGGCCTCTGCCAGGATTAACCCTGAAGTGCCAGCACCTTCACAGGGCTTCCTCGTTTCTGGTTAGAAATGAGCACAGTGTTTCGAGGACAGTTGATTAGAGAGGTGTTATGGCCTCTCACAGGTCACACCTGAACCCAGGAGGGATGTTGGAGCGATGTGCTGTAGAGTTCCTTTTAGCAAAAGTGTTCCAAAAGATTGTGTCATTTGTCTCTACTAAAAAACAGTATCCGTGTACCCATGGGCTGCCCAATATACATATTGAAACGTCAGACCATTATACAGAAAATTCTATCCATTATATAACCAAGATCTCGCTATGCGTTACTATTCTAACTTATTAGAACTTATTTTTCTTGCAACCTGGTATTTCAATTGGACATTTCTTGGTTGCTTTGGTTTTGACATGTCTTATGTACCAAAAAAGGAGGTGCAGGAAACTGAAAGAGATACAGGAACCTTGAAATAGCAAGCCTGAGCTTCTGGGACAACTGTAGCATCAAAACCAGTCAATATTTATGCCTAGCAACCTTGACAATATCCTTTTAATTAAAATCAATGGTGAAATAAAACATGCATTAGAATGCACTGGGGATCTCTCACCTTGGGAGAGTGGGGAGGGGAGCCCAGTACAAGCTCTGTGTGCCTAGAGGACATGTAGCCCTTTGTTGGGATGTGGTTTCCATGGCTATGAATCTCTTCTTCTGATGGCCTTTTTCCTTCAGTGCCTGGAACCTCTATTTCTCCTTTTTTGTCTTCTTTGTTTCTTTCTGAGTTAGTTTTTCTTTTGGCACAACTCTCTTGAGATGGTTATTTAAGGAACAAATCTTAAAAACTCAACTAGCACATTCCTCAGATATGTCTGATAAACTGGATTTGATAGATAAATTGGAAACTTCCAGTTTAGAGACTGGCATTATTTTTGGAGAACCTTTCTTTAGCTAGACTGATGACCTTGGGTAGAGGTGGGAATGGTTAAGAGGATGTTCTTTATTAGGTCTCAGCCACGTCGCCTATGAAATGAAATAAATGGCTTTAACTCAGAAAGCCTTCTGAGTCTCCAGGAGCATTCTGTTAGGCAGGTAGTGATAAAAGTAATAGCCACCTCAGGTCGTAGAGCATGTCTTGTTTAGGATGTGCAACTCTCCCATTAAATCTGCCCCAAATCCATGAGCTGTGTACGATCCATTATTAATGCCATGTAATTCCAACTGAAGCTGGAGATGGAACCTATCTCAAATGTCATCTAGCTGGTAAGTGACCAAGGTCTGAGTACATTACCGAGTCCCAACCTACCTTTATTTTGTATCTGTAGAAAGTAGAGGGGCCTCAGGCCTAGAACATGTCACTTTCCTCACCTTACAGACTTTGAAGAGGATCCTGTGAGTATGTCCTACTTACAACATTCTCTATAGTTCCGAAGCCCTTTGCAGAGGGGTCACTCCCCCTCGGGCCACACCCACTGCCTCATACTTCCCCACACTCACACCAAGACAACTCTGAGATACATCCTGGTATGATTTCAAAGGCTTTGTAGTGACAGGGTGAGTAGACTGAGAATAGAAGGCAATTTAGCACTGTCTTCTTTGGCCTGGTGACTCAGATTGGGCATCAGATATACACACTTTATCTAAAGCCGAGCCTAGTGGGGGTGGGCCTCTGTGTTTGTTTTTCTCCTGCGTCTGGGGTCCTCTCAGATTACTCTCCAGGGCTTGCAAAATAACACACTTTCTTAAAAGCTTCCCAGCCTTATCTCATTTCCTAATCAGCACAGATATGAGAGTTTTCAACACCCGGTGTTTCCTCTTCAGAGTCTGTGAATCTTCAGAGATCTGCAAATGTTGGTCTAATTGGTGAGAAGGGTTTGTGGATGTGCTCCTCCCGAATTCTGGAACATTCTGATCAGGTGGGTGAGCAAAAAGCTTGACATCTGATCAGGGAGTTATTTACAAATAATTCAAGGGATTCTACTGCAACTGTCAATCTCTTGTTTCTGCCAAATAGTGGGGGCGGGGGGGGGGGGCTGCAGCAATCCTGAGAAGAAACGTGATGCTGTGGATTTGCTAGGGGCTTCTCCACTAACGACCATTCTTCCTGCCAAGGCTTTGGAAGCCAGGACCCTGTCCATAAGTTCTTACCTTATCAATTTCCACCACTGGGAAACTGAGCCTCCAGCTCTCTCTCCCTGTGTATCCCTGTCTCTCGACGTCTGTCTTCTTCCCTTCTTCCCTATCTCCATCCAATTCACTGCTCTCCCCAACCAAACACTAGTCTCTGGCACTCTAAAATGTATGCTCGGTTAGAAAACGTAGCCACACAGAAAAAGCCACACCACACGCGCCATGGAGAAAACAAGATGCTGGTATAAGGCACCCGAAAATCTCACAAGGAACCGGTATTTAAAAATATCAAGGAGTTGCCTGGGTTTTTATCCCTACTCCGGGGTGCTGAGCAACTTTCTCCCTACTCCCTTCATGCTGGGAAAGTCTACAGAGGAATTTAGGCGTGCACCTCTAACCAGCAGGAAGAAGTCCCCAGACTGCTTAGTTCTTAGGTGGTGCGGGAAGAGGACCTGAAGATTCAGGACAGTCAACGCTGTCCTACGAAAGCAGACCAACCTGCTCCTGTGTGAAGCCAGGGGGGACTTGTGGGAAGCACCTCAAATGTCTCAGTGAGGGTCTCCTGGGAGCCCCCACAGTGGGGTCTGTGAATCCTGACCCCACCCAGAGGTGAAGTAGGCTGGAAGGGATCCTTTGCTCCTGTTCTGTCCCAACAACTGCAAGAGGTTGCATTCTATTCCCCTGCCAAAACCCTGCTGGAGAAAACCGGGACAGACCATTGCAGTCAGATCCTGAGCTTTACGACAGAAGCTCTAGTCTCCAGCTAGCAATGAAAAGAACCTGGGCTATAACAGAGCCTGTTTTAGACAAATAAAAAATAATGAAAACCAAAAAAAAAAGGATGCAGAGAAAACTAAGACATTCGAAAAAACTGAGAGAATTTGTCACTGGCAGACAAACCCTACAAAATGGCTGAAATCCCCCCAACAGAAAATTCATGTAAGTACCTGGAGGAGACAGAAAGTAAGGCAAAGCTTTGAAACTTTTACCCTTCAAATTGGTAACTGGCAACATCAGCAGACTATAACTATGTATATATAAAATGTAATTCTTAGAGCATACACTAAAAAAACCAACTATAGATTAAAATAGACCCCAAATCTAATACAATAAGATAAACCAGAATTTAAAAAAAAATGTTTAAAATAAACAAGGGGCCAGGAAAAGTAGAGAATAAACAGTTAACAAATACAAAACAACAAACTTCTCTATTTTAAATGTTTTAATATTAATAAAGTTCACCATAGAAAGTTAGTGTTTGGTTAGTGAACCAAAGAGAGTGGGAAATGAGGAAGCCACAGATTAGCATTATCCACAGAATAGTCCTTAGCAGAATATAGGCAAACACGAGTCAACAATATAGAAAAAGAGATATATACCATGGCTGCCAGGGGCACTGAGGTTAACAAAGCTACCTACTGAAAAGCTCCTGAGCAGAGACTGAGGGAGAGACCATCCAGAGACTGCCCCACCTACGGATCCATCCCATATACAGGTACAAAACCCAGACAAGTGCTTGCTGACTGGAGTCTAATATAGCTGTCACCTGGGAGGCTCTGCTAGTGCATGACAAATACAGAGGAGGCCACTCTAAACCAGCCATTGAACTGAGTACCAGGTCCCCAATGGAGGAGCTAGAGAAAGGACCCAAGGAGCTGAAGGGGTTTGCAGTGTCATAGGAGGAACAACAATACAAGCCACCCAGTTCCCCCAGAGCTCCCAGGGACAAAACCATCAACCAAAGAGTAAACATGGAGTTACCCATGACTCCAGACCCATAGGCAGCAGAGGCTGACCTTGTTGGACATCAAAGGGAAAAGAGGCCTCTGGTCTTGGGAAGGCTCAATGCTGCAGTGTAGGGGAATACCAGGACAGGGAAGCGGGAGAGAGTTGATTAGGGAACAAGGGGAGGGGAGATGGGTTACGAGACTTTCAGGGGGTGGAACCAGGAAAGGGGACAACATTTGAAATGTAAATAAAGAATATATCTAATAAAAAAAATAAAGAAAAACTCCTGATCACATTTCAACTCAAATAAGACTTGAAGGCTAAAGTACAACTTTATACTCGCTAGTTAAGTATTGAAGGCATCCCCGAATATCCACATACAACCAGTTAGCAAAAAATTGAAACTTATTAGCTCTAGGCTTCTAAGGAAATTTCTGTCTAATCGTTAGCTAATTATAGAGATGAGTTGAGACTTTATTGACTATCCATAACAAAGATATAGATTTCACAGAATTAGTTCTCAACATCTAAATTTGCAGTAACAACTCCAGAAGGAAACTGAAGAACTCAGGGGGGAAAAAAAACCATGTTTTTCAAAGTTACCATTAGACTGCTAGAAATATATTCTTTTCAGTTTTATACACACATGCGCACACACACAAATACATACATAAAATTTCTGCAAATAAGTCTTCTATGCATAGGAAGGAAATCCTTACAGACTGTGAGAGAGCTAACAGCTATACTCAGAAGACAAAGACTTTAAGTAAGCTACTTTAAACATGTTCACAAAGCTGAAGGAAAAATATGTGGAAATGCATAATCAAAAAGAAATAAGCAATAAGATATGCAAATTATAAAAAGCAATCAAGGGGAAATTTTGTAATTGAAAAGTATACATAAGCTGACATGAAAAATTCTGTAGCCAGGATAGTAAGAAGGCTAGAATAGGAAGTGCCTTACACCAGAAACCTGCAGGATCATCAAAAGTACAAACGCATGGCATGCTGGTCCTGGTAAGAGGGACAGAAAGGGATAGTGGGAACTATCTGAAGAAATTATTCCTTAGCATTCAAAAAGCTCAGAGAATTTCACATAGAATGCAAGGAAATTCACACCTACACACATCAGAGTCAAACTGTCAAAAATTCAAAGACAAAGAGAGGCTCCTGAAAGCAGAGAGAAGCTATTAATCATGTACAGAGAATCCAGAATAAGATTAATAGGTGGTTTCTTATCAGAAATCGTGGGGGTCAGAAAACATCGGAAAGACATTTTCAAAGTTCCAAAAGGAGAAAAAAAAAACTGCCCAGCAAGTGCATTTGTTTTGTTTTGTGTTTTTATCTGGCAAAACTCTCCTTTATAGAGAAAGGGGAAATTAAGGTAAAAATTTAAATATATGACATAAAGTAAATAAAAATTGTCAGACCTTTTTGCTAATAGACCTACCTTACGAGAAATACTAAGAGCAGTCTTTCTGGTTTAATTAGAAGAGAGTGGAACAGCTGGCTCAGGATACAGAGAAGCAGTTACATAGATAACTAAAAAGAAAAATACAGATATGTTTCTATTGTTTAAAATTCATATTCAACGTGACTTAAAAATACATAACATAATAATTATAAAAACCCAAGCGTGGGAAAACAATGTGTGAATATATGACTTACGAAAAGAGAGAGAGAGAGAGAGAGAGAGAGAGAGAGAGATGACTAAAACCATATGAGAGTAAATTTTTATATACAGTTGATATCAGGTGGCTACTAAAAATAAATCAGATTTTTTTATATAAAATACCAATGGCAGTCTTCAGGGAAATTATTGAGAAAACATCTCAAAATTCCATGTCAAAAAAAGAAGAAAATTTTAAGTGATACACTGAAACCGTTTAACAGAAAGAAAGCAGAAATGGAAAATTTGGGATGAAAGAAAACAAAGAGTGAGATGGAATTATCAACTCTGTATTTTTACTATTTGTATTACATAAGTGAATCAAGATCTCCAGTTAAAACTATTAGAAACTATTTCCAGTAGAAACTATAAGGAAGGAATATTTAAAATTATTCATTTTTTTTCAATGATAGGACATTTGCCCCCTGTCTCCTGGTACTAAGGGTTAAAAAAATATATCTACTAATCAAACATACTTTGTATTCAAAAAATAATGGGTTGCAGTTGTGTAAAATAAGGCATGCCAATGGTAACTCAGAGAGGAGGGGTAGCTATGCTATCAGTTCCAAGAGATTTTTTTAAATGTTACTAGATACAAAATGTGGTATCTTAAGTGCTAAAAGAAACAATCGACAAAGTACATAAAACAATTTAAAACCTGTATGTACCTATAGGGCAGAGCCTCAAAGCACATAACTTTAAGCATGGCAGATCTGAAGGAATTCAATGATAAATAACTGAAGACTTCAACGATGCACTCTCAGTGATGCACAGGACAACTGGACAGAGGCATGTGAGGAGCCAGAGGGGTCTCAAACAAGACTCTAAGCCACCTTCAGCTAGCAACAGTCTACAAGACGCGGAAGCTAAAAGCGGCCGACTGGGCCATCTTCGCAAACGACAGAGAACATGCTCAGGGACAAAATGTATGCTAAGACTACAATTAAAGCTAGCCTCGAGACATCACTAAAAGATGAGAAATCAACGAACGTGTTTGTTATAATCACGAGGAGATGAAATTAGAAGTAAGCATCGGATAGAAAACTGAGGAGACGAAGAGATCTGTGGAAACTAAAGCCAATGCTAAAGAAGGAGCAGCTTCAGAAAGAAAACCCAACCACAGGTAGAAAACCCGAAGGGACGGAGAGAATCCACGATGTGAACAGAGCAAACATGACGAGTCCCAACCCAAAGGAGACAATGCAATTCTCCCGAGAGAGCCTAACTGCGTAAGTACCACTGGAAGGGACTGTCTCTGATCAGCAACCTTTCACCCTAAGAAATGGAGAAAAGAAAGAAAGAAAACCCAAAGCCAGCAAAGGGGAATAATGAACGGCAGAATAAAAATAGACCAAACAGAGATTCTGAAGGCAATGTAAAAAAAAAAAAACAACAAAACACAACTTGTCAACAAATCTGACAAGCCACTGACTGGAGGGTGAACAATTGAAGAGACAGGGAGGGGTGGGGGAAGCAGTGAAAGCCACGGGGAAGGGGAGATGCTAATTCTAAAAAAAGGATTACAGGAGAGTTGTGTGAGAATTCTATACTGCACGCCGGGAGCCCTGCTGAAATCTATGCTGTAGAACGAACTGGAGATTGTACAACAACTTAAATGTAACTCTAACAACTGAAGATATTGATTTAGCAACTATAAACCTGCACAGATAGAAAAAAGCCCTGGGCTGTGTGGCCTGATGATCTCTATCAAGCATTGAAAGGAGAACTATGACCAATCGCTCACAAATTCTTCCCCAAAGATGGAAGACACTTATTAGCCGAGATGCCAGCATTCCCTGATAACTAACCAAGACAAAGCCATCAATAAAAACTGTTCAGCTGGTATCACCTATGAATACACGGTCAGAAATACTCAACAAACTATGAGCATACCAAATCAGCAGAACAGGAAAAAAAAAGAGGGTGCTGTGGTCGTATAGGGTTTATTTCAATAATGCAAAATTGACCCAATATGTAAATACCACTCAATGTAATGCATAATGTACCGTGCTCAAAGGATAAAGGTGAAACACACATGGTCCTCTAAATTAATGCTAAGAGCATTCCACAGTGTCCAGGACCTCTGCACAGGGGATATCAGCAGCAAACGGACAATAGAAAGCAACTTCTTTAACCTTACAAGACCACCTATGAAAAGCCACCAGCTAATATTCATGATAGTGGAATTCCCGTTGCTAATGTCATCACAGTGCAGGGAACTTATTTCCACCCCTCCATTCAACATTGGCTGGAGGCTCTCATCCAAGCCAAGGAGATAGAAATGTATAGATTAGAATGGAAGATGTAAAAAACATATATATATATATATATATATATATATATATATATATATATCTTTGTAGATTGAATGACTTTACATAGATAAAAATCAAAGAAGACACAGAAAACTGTTAATGCATAAGTCATGCACATTGGCAGGAAACGAGATCAGTACATTAAAAACAACATATTTCTATAGACCAAAAACAAACCATCTGAGAATGAAATTGGCAATTCCACGTATAACAAGATAAAAAGCAGAAAAGTACTTAGGAAAAACCTTAGCTAAAAATGAGCGATGGGGCTCGAGAGAGGGCTCAGAATTTAAAAGGGGTTTCTTCCATAGGACCCCCAGTGCCCATCTCAGATGGCTCGCAAACACCTGTAGCTCCAGCTTCGAGGGATCTAACGCCTTCTGACATTCAGAATCACCTGCACTCAACTGCGCATGCTCACAGACATACACGTGCTGTCTTAGCCAGTGTCCTATTGCTATAAAGAGCCACCATGACCAAGGCAACTCTTAGGAAAGGAAGCATTTATTTGTGGCTGGCTTGCAGTTTCGGAGGGTTAGTCCATTGTTGTCATGGTGGGAAGCATGGCAGCATGCAGGCAGACATGGCGCTGGAGAGGGAGCTGAGAATTCTACATCTGCAGGCAGCAGGGAAAGAAAGACTCTGGGCTTGCCATGGGCTTTTGAAACTAAAAACCTCACCCACGGCGACATACTTTCTCCAACAAGGCTATATGTCCCAATCCTTTCAAATAGTGCCACTCGCTTGTGACTAAGCATTAAAATCTATGAGCCTATGAAGGGCATTCTTATTCAAACCACCACACATAAAAACGTATACATGTGTACATGCATACACATAAAGAATAACCCCTTTAAAAAGAAGTGCACACTCATATTCCATGCACTGAAAAAGTATATTTTGTTCAAAAATATTTAAGAACTAAATAATTGGAAAATTCTTTCAAGAAGTTACACCGAAGGGTTGAATATTAGTAAGATAGAAATACCCACATATGGAAAGAAAGTAGTCAAAAGTTCAACTGTCTTTTCTCCTAAAAGCAATTGAGCATGTGGACTAAATTTCATGTGAGATGCTGAGGGATTCTGAATATTAAAAATAATTTCTAAAAAATCATAAACAAAGTTCCAAAGCCCACTGGAAAATTACAGTAATTAAGAGTGTGTGGTCCTGAGTTCATATACAGACCAGTCAATAAATTGGGAGTCCAGAAATGAACCTATGCACACATTCCATGGCCAACTGATTTTGATAAAGGTCCCGAAATTATTTAAAGGAAAAAGAAGATTATTTTAACCAGTTAAGAATGGGATATCCACATACAAAAGAATTAATTTGTAACACTACCTTTATGATATTCAAATTTTAAATTCAAAGGAATCACATAGACTCACATATTTGAAGACTTGGTGCACAATTGGTAAAACTCATCTCTGGGAGGATTAAGCAGTGTGACCTTGTTGGAAATGGTATGACACTGGGGTTGGGCATTGAGGTTTCAAAAGCCACCAACCCTGCTTCTCTCTCCCCCCATCCTTCTTGCGGATTAAGATGTAAGCTCTCAGCAGTTACTGCTCCAGTGCTATGTCTGCCTCTCTGCTGCCTTTCTCTCTACCACGGACCCACTCTCTGCAACTGTTAAGTACCTCACAAACTCTTCTATAAGTTGTCTTGGTCATGGTGTTTTGTCACAGCCATTAAAAATAGTTAAAACAGATGTTGGTATCAGGAATAAGGAATTGCTCTGATAGACCTGACCAAGCTGGGCTTGTTTGTTTGTTTGTTTGTTGTTTGTTGTTTGTTTTTGTTTTTGCTTTTGCTTTGTTTGAGAAATGTGAAAGATTTTGGAACTAAGACCTAGGAAAGAAGCTGAATGCTGCAAGTGGGGATTGATGGAACTTCCTAGAGGGAGATTGAAAGACAGAAAGAAGAGAACAGAGAGAAGCAGACTATGGAGGCCCAGCTCAAGGGGTTTCACGGTGAAACGATATTAGCAAATGGCCTAAGACAATTCTTGGAAGAGTTTGGCAAAGAACGTGGCTGCTCTCCTTGAGTTCCTGAGATCCTGAAAGAGGAAACAAACCTTTCCTGCTTTTGGTCATGGTGTTTATCACAGAAACAGAAAAGCAAACTAAGATGGATAGACATTTTTTTTTACAAAGATTATTTTCAGAAAATAAAGCCAGTGAGATGTCTTAGTGGGTAGAAGTACCAAGCATGGATCTGAGTTTGGACCCCAGGATCCACTGGGGAAGGAGAGGACCAGCTCCCACAGGTTGTCCCCAGATGTCCAGGGCTGGGCCAGGTGCCTGCCACCATGTGCAAATACATTCACTCAGAAGAAAACAAGAGTGTAATCCCGAGACTTAGAAGATAACATGTTTTAAGACACATGTGGAAAGCGGAGCTTCAGCTGTTGTGTGGATGTAAAGTGGCGTGTCATTGTGGAAAACTGCATTCTCGTGGGAGAGTCAAGAGTTGTCCCTGGGCAAGCCTCGTCACTCATACATACCCAAGAGGATTGAAAGCACACATTTATGAACATTAACAGCTACATTTTTTTATATTAAACAAATACCAGGAACAACCCAAATGTCCATCACCTAATGGATGGCTGAATAAGTGTGGTATTTCCATATCACAGAAATAAAAAAAAATAGATGCCACAATATAGATAATAACCAAGAATGTTATAGTGAATGAAAAAGAAGAGCAGGAAGATCACAGGTCATGTGATTCTGCCTACTTGGAGGGTCCAGAGAGTGGGCTAGCAGCTAGCAAGAAACAGGCGAAGACCGGAGGGAGGCGACCCTTGAGAACAAGGCTCCTGGAACTTGGGTAGTGATGACTCAGCAATCCTGCAAACACACTAAAACCTCCTCAACTGTAAATAATAAAGTATCCGTGATAGATCAACGAGATACAATTCTATAATCCCCTTAACGAATTGACTTTATGTAGAGGAATTAGCAAACAAATCTGTATAATCAAACGTAAGATTACAAATCTATTCTTTAAAAGGAGTCAACTATAATTTCCTAGGATCTTTGTCTAGGCATATTAAACTTGATACTTAAACATGAGTCATAAAATAAATAAATAAATAAATAAATAAATAAAAATTCTCAGCCGGGCGTGGTGGTGCACGCCTGTAATCCCAGCACTTGGGAGGCAGAGGCAGGCAGATTTCTGAGTTCGAGGCCAGCCTGGTCTACAGAGTGAGTTCCAGGACAGCCAGGACTACACAGAGAAACCCTGTCTCGAAAAACCAAAAAAAAAAAAAATTCTCTGCCCCACCCCCAGAAGAGGAGGTAGAGGTAAGAAAACCTTGACTATGAAACAAGTTCAAAGTCAGCCTGGACAGAGGGAGGTTCTAAGAGAAAATTCAAAAACAAAAGGCTATCACTTTAATGTTTAAAAAAATAGCATAACTTTTGTATACTGGCTACCTGGAACTCACAGTTTAGCTTTACATCTCCCTCTCCACCCCTCTCTGCCGTTGTTTTGAGACAGTACCTTGCTAAGTGTCCTAGGCAGGCCTTGAACTCACAAATAGCTCAGGCAAGATTAGAAGCTGCGGTCCTCCTGTCTCAGCCTCTCGAGTAGCTAAGACTGGAGGTGTGTACCACTGCACCTGGCTCAACTTTTCCTGGGCCCCATTTCTCCCCGTCCTGAGCAGAGCTCTCAACATCTCATGTGAATTCCAACACTTCTCTCTCAGACCTTACCATGGCACCAAATGATGCTGCTCTGTGTGTTTTTTCAAAGGTGTTTTCCCAAAGTTGCTCCACTGGACAATGTGAGGCAAACGATCTTGCTTTTTTTTTTTTAATCCCCTAGAGCCATTTGTTAGTTGACTACTTATGCACAAGGACTTCTGGTCTTTACGTTCTCCTATCTGTGTGTTAATGTGTTACTACATGCCAGTCTCTTCAAAAATGCTTATTAAGAATTGTATGCCCTACTTTATATTTGCTTCCATCTTTCTGGTAAGCCAAGCAAGGTGCAGGACAGTTAAGCTACTGTCCCCGGTTACAGTGTTCATACGTGAGAAGGCTGAGTTTGAACCCCAGTCGTCTGCCCAGAGCCTGTGACCCTCTGTGGTAGAGCCCAACACCCCGGTGCTTATCCAGTGCTTCTAGAAGGTTTCCCATTTGTTTGTCTTGTCAACTCTGAACACACCACCACCACCACCACCACCACCACCACCACCACCACCACCACTACCACCACCACCCCGTGCCTGTCTCTTTGGGATGTACGTAGGAATCTCCCATTTTAAATTTCTTTTATTTTCATGTAAGGGTCACATATGCCACAGCAAACATGTGTGCATCTTGAAAGAGTTGGTTCTATCCTTACACAGTGTATGTGGCCGGATACTGAATTCAGGTTGTCGTTCTTGGTGCCAGGGGCATTTGTCTACTGAGACACCTCCCCCAGAACACTGCACTACAGTACACAGTAAACCTAGAAGTTGGCTATCTCTCCATAGAGTCACCAGCCCTGGATAATTCCATGATTCTCCCTTCCCCCGCCATTTTATTTTTATTATTTTGCCATGCATAAGAGTTAGTAACTTTTTTAAGTGTTCATTTCCCTTCTCGCTAAAGACATCAGGCTTCTGTTCAGAGTTCTCTTAGTCATTTAGACTCCTATTTCTAAGGATTTTCACTTTCCCCATGACTTGTTTTTCTAGTAAGCTGTTTTCCCTTGTTCTTCTGTGCAGTGTTGAGGGCGAACCCAGGGTCTCATGCAGGTGCACGCCAAGAAATGATTTGCACCAAGCCAAATCCCAAGCCCACTTTATACTCTTATATGTCATTTCCTGGTGATAGCCACTCTAAAATAGTCTTGTAGGCTGTAGCTTATCTCCCAACTTTGTATAAGGTGTCCTACATCATACTGAAGATTCAGTGTTGGTGGCTCTCTCTGTATTTGCATGCAGGTATGTACATGTGTCAGTATGCTTGTGTGTCAAACAGTGTGGACAGAATTAATACATTTTCATATGAAGCTCTTCAACTTTATGTTCCGAAAGTCTGATGTGGATTTTCTTTATGGGTTTTTTACAGATTATCAATTATTCCAGCATTATTCATTTTTTAAAGTCTGTCTTCCATTCCATTCCGCAAGCCAACTTTGCCTGTGCCCCGGGCTTCCTTGTTAGTGTCTGCCCTCTGCCTTCTTGAGTGTTGTTACCCTGGTCTGTGATAAGTTCCAAAGCACATTTTTCTCCTTTCTGCTTAGAGAAAGAACATTTTAAGAATAGAATTAGATCATGCTTCTCAGGTGCCATGTGTCGTTGCTCTATGAAGCATCTTAGGCGACTCTGAATGTGGCCGAAGCCATCATTCTTCATGCCTGTAGAATATTTCTTCCTTTTGGGAATTCTGTAATTTTATTTAATGATTTTTATCCTGATGAGCCTTTATACTGTTTCTACAAAATATAATATAGTACATCCACTTGTTATGAGTGTCCATGTTTTTTTAATTTTTTTTCTATTTTCTATATTCTTTGTTTACATTCCAAAGGCTTTCCCCTTTCCCAGTTCCTCCCTCAACATATGTCCCATAAGTCCTCTCCCCCCCCAATCCCCAATCACCCCCACC
Organism: Apodemus agrarius; assembly: GCA_964023405.1. Lineage (NCBI taxonomy): Eukaryota > Metazoa > Chordata > Mammalia > Rodentia > Muridae > Apodemus > Apodemus agrarius. The sequence continues at coordinate 45,281,106 of OZ030024.1, forward strand.
ACCACCACCATTTCTCTGTTCTGGTACTCTCCTACAAAGCTGGATCCAGTCTTTTCAGGACCAGGGTCCTCTCCTTCCTTCTTCTTGGGAATCTTTTGATTTGCTAATTGTGCCTTGAGTATTCAGAGCTTCTGGGCTCATTAATATCCACTTATCAGTGATTGCATTTCATGTGTATTCTTTTGTGATTGGGTTAACTCACTTAGGATGATATTTTCCAGATCCAAACATTTGCCTACAAATTGCATGAATTCATTATTTTTAATTGCTGAGTAGTATTCCATTGTGTAAATATACCACATTTTCTGTATCCATTCTTCCTTTGAGAGTGTCCCTGTTTTTATATTTTAGGCAAGTCAGCTAGTGTTTAGGAAAAAACATCAGTAAATAGAGTAGAACTCTGGGACTCAATGTGTGGATGAAATTTCCATCTTGTTGCAGAATGCTAAAGCTTCTTCTACAGCAGTGGGTCTCAACCTTCCTAAATGATGCGATCCTTTACACAGTTCCTCATGTTGTGGTGACCCTCAGCCATAGAGTTATTTTTGTTGCTACTTCATAACTCCAATTTTGCTACTGTTATGAATCATAATGTAAGTGTTTTCAGAGACAGAAGTTTGCCAAAGGGATCGTGACCCACAGGTTGAGAAACACTGTGATAAAAGCATTAGCTTAATTTCTCCTCAGACCCCCTTATGACCTACTGAAGTCTTCATCAAAAGAAAATGGCAAGGTCACATCTGTGTATTAGAAAGTGGCACAGAGCAACGTATATTACAAAATGCAACAGAGAGGAAGGGTAGGTACTCTATGAAGTTTGAGCACTGAGCTGCAGACAAGCAATACTACACTGGTTGCGTGTGCCAAAAATGACGGAGGGCAGGGACCTGCAGGGTTCTCCATCCTGTGAGAAAGATCTCAACTGAACACTCACACCCTACAACTACTAAAGGACCGAGGTCAGCCACTGAAGGTTCTAAAGGCATCTTGGGGCCACCTTCATACCACAGGAACATACTGTCTCTCTGTCAGTACTTACCCCAATAACAGGAGTAACTGCTTTGGTGGTGCCAGTTGATGAAATGGGCTCTTTGGAAAAGCAGGGTCTGGTTGGCTGATACCCAGGAGTTCCTGAAGTGATCCATGAGAGATGATCTGCCGGGCCGCAGTTCCTGGCTCAGAAGGTCAAGGACACTGGAGCCCCTGCTGGAAGCTTTCCTCAGTCAATCACTCTGAATTTCATTCATACACTCCTCAGCCTCGATTGTGTTCAAACTGGAAAGAGATGAAATTTCCCAACATGCTGGCACCAAGAGAGAAAGGACAGATGATATCAAGGCTGTCTGCAACTTCCTCTTCTGCAAAGCCAAAACCAGAGTCTCCCTTTGGATAATATTAAAAAGAGGAAATGCATTTTGCATGAAAACATGTTTTAACTGTATTTGTAGCTCTCAATAAATAAATTACAGGTTTTATATCATTCCGAGAGTGCTGTCAGTGGTTAATTCAGTTATTAACTCCACACGCTTGGGAGGACCGATTCAATGCCGGCCCATTTTGGAGGGAGACTTGGGGATGATTCAGTTGGAATCTGCTGCTGAAAAGTTGGTACGGCTCTGCAGGACCAAACACGAGTAGCCTGGCAGAAGCTTCGGGAAGCAGAGCCTCTGTCCTGCCCATTTACAGCGGCTTTTAAGTTCCATAAAAAGGAAATGAATTATGCATTATTGGGTTTACATAAGGTCATCTGGTGAACTTTGACCTCTCTCTTTTCTCATTTGGCTCAATTATTAGATGAAATGACAGATTTGATCTCTTTTCAAATTGTATTAGAAAGGGTCTCTTTATTTCACCCTCCAGCGGCAATCGGCTGACAGGACTAGGCAAAGGCATTAATTATGATTGATTTAGAGTGTCTATAGAGTGGTTATTTCTAGAATTCTACTCCCAAGCCCAAACCTTTTGGCCTATTTCAGGCCACCCAGCAAACTAATCCATAGGAAGATCTGAGGGGACACTGTTTGGAATCATGGCTTCCTGCCCGTATTTGCAATCAAAACATTGAAGATGCTTGAGGCAGTCCAAAGGCATTGAGTTACCAGGACCCTTCAGGGTGGAGCCATCTAAGAGCTCGACAACTCAGAATAAAGCACCACATACGCGGTAACCAAAAATGGCTTTAAAGTCATCCCAGGGGAGAGGAAGACTCTAACGCTCTCTGCTAAGTGAATAGAAAAATATATGCAGATATGTTCCTGATATATGTCATAACTCTGTGAGTTTATTGGAGTCTCGCAAACATGCCTGTTGTTGGGACATGCGTTCCCTCCTCTCCTCTTTCCAGAGGATTAAAACTGACAGTGCTAATTAAAGATGGAAAGAAAAGAGACCACTGTCAGACTGGAAGCATAGGCCTGAATTACAATGAGGCCCAAAGGAGGAGAAGCTGGGGAGGCCTCATCATTAGGGGTTTCCTTCTAAGTGCCGGGAAGCTCCCTGCAGATGAATCCTGTTCTAAAAAAAGGGTATTTAACCAAAATTCCCAACTCTAAGTTACTCCATCCCAGAAGAATCTAAAGGGAAGGTTCTAGAATTGGTGCCACCAAATCAATGCACTTAACCCTACCACCTCCATCTTGCGGCCTTACCAAGCGAGGAAGGAAGGAAGGCGTTGGGATGAGGCTGGGAAGCCCCTCTGTAGTGTCCCCGTGCTGTGACTGAGTTCTCTAATTTTTCTGTGCTCTCTGACTTCTGCTATAGATGCATAGACTACCTAGTTAGTTGCTGCAGCGCCCGTGATTGGAAAAAAAAAAAAGAGTGTGTATGTTTAGGAAGACAAATCATTTTTTGCCATTTGTTATTATTATCCTCCATCAACACTGATGGAGGCAGGTCATGGGAACAGAAGGAACTTTTTGTTTGCTGAGGACAAACAGAATTTCTATCCTTATACTCGAAGTAGTGTTAAGGGGCAGAAGGCTGGGGGCGGGGGCGGGGAGGGGGGGGAAGGGGGGAAGGCATGAAGCTCAGCGGAACAGACATGATAAGAACACGTCTAGCTTAGAACAATCAAGGGGCAAGAAGGAGCCACTAGGTTATGGGCAGAGAAGTAAGGGCAGAAAAGAAATAAGAAAAATTGGTAGTTGGAGACCCAAACCACTTCATGCATGCTCATCCGGGGGATCGTCATAGCTGCAGACCGTGCAGAGGTCACAGTGAGTGACAGCTCTCAAAGGAATTTGCAGATGAGAAACTGACACCCTTAGTAAGCACTGCTTCTGCTATGCCTCTCAAAATGTTTCCCAAGAAATAATGTCACTTGAAACCATGCCAAGGAAGATATGACCACCAGTTGATTGTGGGTATTTATTTCTTTGTTGCTGTTTCTCCTCTTGGTCTCTGAGTCCCTGCTTGGAAATGTGGGTCCGCAACCAAGAAAATTGAGACTCTTTCCTGGCTCTGCACTCCATGTTCTATATCCCTAGGAGGCATTTCCACAGTTACAAAGGACACACTGGGCTGTCAGAGCAACTGTTCACAGGGCCCAAGCAGCTTATTGCAGGAAATGAAGTAGGCCAGATGCAAAACAGAAAGGAGTCGTAGACACTACATCCAACTGTAGACTGCAGGAGTCACATGAAAATGCTGAAATGGAAGTTTTATTAAAAGGACTGTGCATGTCCAATCCATCTGCATTCTGAGAACCAGCCATGTCCTTCTCTGAGGATGCCCACCACTGGACTTAAAGCTTGTTTCTCTTAACCTTACCTTGACTCAGTACGATGCTGGCTGACTCATGTGTTTTTTGAGGGATCAGTTTGCGGTAAGCAGGGGCAGCCAAGCTGTCACTGTCCCAGAGCCTGGCCATCTGTTAAAGCTAATAAGTATAGGCAGCTTGTTGGTGTCAGCTCTCAGGCCCCCTCATAGCTCTATGATATCACAAGCAGGACTACATGTGGCTTAATGAAAGCTAAGACCTAATCCAAACAAGCTGGCGACAGAGGATCTTACAGGGTCGCCAGTATGGCACACAAAACCTAAAGATGGAGGGGCATGGGACACATCCCCCAAGTCCCCAGATGGCAGTTCCCAACCCTAGCAGCCGAGAGTCTCAATGCTGGATCTCCCTAAACTGGAAAGCACTCCAGAGGAAGTCGGATGATGGACAGCTTCAGTGCAGGACTCATGTATCATTGGGTAGAGACCAAGTGAAAGAAAAAGAAAAAGCAGTAGTTATAGCCATGTGCATCACAGTCTCAAGGGCAAAAGGGTTAAAGGGGGGAACCTTCCATCCCCCAAAAGAGAGGCTCCATCATTAAGCTGAAGGGATTGTTTCTTCACGGTTACCCTTGGCAATGTCATGTTGGGGAGGCAGGAAGGGATAGTCCATGTTCCCAGGCTGAGAAGGAACGAGGGACGGAGGGCTGTGACTGCTGACCCCAAGATGTCTGAGTACACAGCTCTTGACGAATAAGGTAAGTGAAGCAGAAAGAAGGCAGCAGAGCTCTGGAGGGGGCTGACCTACCGACATCCTCCTGGAGGCCAGGTGACACCTAGAGTGGTCTACACATCCTAATGCATTAATAATGACATACGGACATTCAGGATACAGTCTTATAGTCTCCACCTATAAAGTAAGGAAGCAAAGGCACTGGATAACAATGTATCATTGGGGCACTAGAATCAAAGCAGCTAGGGGAACCTGTACAGTGTCTGCCCACAAAGGGGTGGGTGTGGTCAGGAGCACACTGGGCTAGGATGAGGCTTTGGAGAGGAAATTTTCATTCTGTTTAGGAGTTTACCTGGGGGTTTGCATCTCACCTTGAAAACAGATAGACATGATAAGGAGGGAGGAAGGTTCACAGGGACAGCGCTTAGCAGAGAGGAAAACTACCCAAAATCAACAGAGGCAGGATATACACTAGCAGTCGGGCGCTGGCCTCTGGGATCTCACGCCATGGGGAACTCTCTCAGTGACATATTGATACACCTGCTTTTGAAAAGCATCTCTGGCTTCTCCCTACTTCATAGGCTCAGCTTAGGTTCTCAGGAGCATCAGTGGCGCCATGAATTTATGCACTTCTGGGATAACAGAGGAGCACAGATGGTCTCTTATCACAGGGAAAAAGAACTGCTCCGTTCCAGATGGACAACCAACAACGTGTTATACCTGTGGGGACAGGGCAAAAGGCATAGACATAGGATGGACTGTCCTGCCCTGAACTTATCAATAGCAACCTGTCTTCTATTCCTCACCTTAGCCAAGTGTGATTGGTGCAAAGTTCTCAAGTGGCCACTCTGCTACAGCCCCGTCCCAGGGTTTATTCCATTCAGTGCCCATGACCATTCAGATCACAGATAAGCAGCCGAATTACAGCGTCTTCAGTGGTAGGCATGTCAAAGAGCAAGTTACCTCAGACTCAGCCTCCATGCCCCAGACTCAGCCTCCATCTCCCAGACATCATACCCTGGGCTTTTATCTTCCAGACTCAGCCTACAACACCCATCCATCCTTTAGGAAGGCAAAGATCTTGCCCTACCAGGAAGAGTGGGCCATGTAGTTGATCTTCCCGTGTCATACCATAAAGAGTACTGACACCATGTGACTCAGCTCCAGGGCCAGTTTTATAGGACACATGTCCGGGCTACAGATTTTAAAAATGATCTTGTTAGTGGACAGTTACTCACTATGGGAAAGTTTCTTTCTTCTTCATGCTAGCATTAGGGAAGTATAGGGACCCAAGAGGAATGACTTGGTCTCCATCCACACAGACACGCGTGCAGAGGGCCACAATATGAGGCAAATGATAGACTAACTTACAGCAGTCACTAGACTATTCTCTGCACTCTACCTTGGTTAGTCTCGATTTTAAGAGACTGGTAAGGTGTTGGAAAAAGGAACTGAAATAGGAACAAACTAGATTATGGATGACGTTTTAGCAAAGTTCTTCACCCTTTTAAACTGGATTCTACTTATTTCTTACATGTGATGCCACTGGTCAGCATCTTCTGAAAGTTTTGTTTTGTTTTGTTTTTCTTTATCACACTTTAATGTATTTCTTGTGTGGGGTTGGTGGAAGGCTGTGGGTGTGCATGTGCAGGCCGTGGAAAAGTCAGAGGGCAGCTTGCAGAAGTCAGTTCTTTTACCACATGGGCCTCAGGGATCGAACCCGTGTCTTCAGGCTTGGCAGCAGGCGCCTTTACCCGTGGAGTCTCCCTGCTTTTACTTCCTTTAGCATCTTAAAGGAAGGCATCTGAGGTTCAGTCTGCTCAGTGCCACTTCTCTCAGAGGACAGAGCAACCGGAAACTCACTTTAGCATTTTTCTTTCCCTGTGTCCCTTTCTCCCAGCAAAGCAGGGGTGGGAAGAACAGAAACATGAGCTTTCTGCAGGGGGAGACCAGCATCCTAAAGAGACCAGAGACATCTCCCAGCGTCTGATTCAGTCCACTTACCCCCCAAAGCCTCTCCTATCTATAAGGAGAAGCGCTGTCTTCAGACCCCAGTGGGAATTTTTGCCTTCTTGGTACTCTTCTAAGTAATTTCTAGACAGCACCCATATGCCCACACTGCCTATGAGCCCAAAGAATCGTCTCTTGTGACTCCCCCCACCCTTTAAACAGGCTCCAATTAGACACCACTTAATGGCACCTCCAATTTGACTGTCTGTCCAAGATTCCACAATGCATGGGAACTCTCCCCGAGACTTTTCCTGTTTTTCCCATCCTCAGAACAAGGAGGGGGAATAATACATGATTGAAAACTAGCCACAAAATGTTAAAAAAAATAAATTTGCAGTTGTGTTGCTTTGAAAACTTATTGCACAGCTGGGGGCATTTAAAGACCTTAATTAACAAGCCTTGGCCGCAATGTGCCCCTCTTTGGGAGGGGGAAAAATCACAGTTAAGATTTGTCCAATTAAATTATAGAAGAATTGGTGGATTCAAAAGGAGCGGAGTGGGAGAGTGGGGGTTGCGCTTCCAATTTAAAAAGAAGATTTCAGTCTGATGGGAGACCTATAGTCTGATTAATTCGAGGCGAAGCTTTTCTGCACAGTTTTCACAAACTCATAGGCACTTACGAATTTTTAACCAAATGTAATTATAGGTTCTGATAATCAGGCTTTGGTTAAATAGAGCCCCCTCTTTCCTATAAAAACCGAAGGTGAAATATTCCGCTGTAAAGGGGCTTCTCAAATGCCATCATTCTCCCTTCCTGACAAGGAAGCCCATCAGTCAGCGCAGGATGAGGGCCGCGTGATAACTTCATAGATGCCAGGGCCCCCGCAGCCTCCACCCACAACTTCCTTCACAAATAAATGTGCATTGCAGATTGGATTGTACAGCCACCCTGGTGTACAGGTGATTTCCCAAACTGGGTTGGACTTATTATCACAGTTCCCGGTTTTTCTTTTGATGCATTAGGAACTTAAAGCATTGTAACGGAGCTCTGAAAGTGTGGCAGCTGCTCTCACGCCTGTCTACCAGGCCCCCTGGTCAAATCAACCCACCCAGAATTTACTATAAACCAGAAGATGGACATTTGACTTGTTAAGAACAGAGTTCAAACCACGGTATGGACAAGGATCTTCAAAGCGGTGTGACTTGTATCAGCCTGTGTGCTGTCCTCACACCACACTAACCTCAGCCCCCTGCCCAAACCCCCACACCCCCCCCAAAAAAATGGTATTCTGACATCATGTGTCCAGAACAATGCTGAGTACAGTATGCACTCTTTTGGAATGACGAGTTTTCTGCCTCTCCTGGGGGGATGCTCTACCAAAGACAAAAATGCATAAGGGCAGCAGAGAAAATTCATTTGTATAATCTGGCCCCCCTACTGTGGAATTTTCAATTATATATATCTAATTATGGCTGTCAGTTGATGGATTCAGAAAAGACATGTTGGTCCCCCCCTCCCGTTTTTTGTCTTTTCGTCATCTCTTCTGTTAGAATGATTATAGCACACTTACACAACTAATTGCCTTACTGCTGATTACTGATACAATTATGCAGACCCGGCTCCTTGTGAGAACAACCATCTGCAGAGAAAAAAAAGTGACACTATTCAAAAACTATCCATAATTTAACCAATGTTATTCCAATGCACTGAGCCCAGACAATCGTCTGGCCTTCATATTTCATACCCACCCTGGCAAGAGGAGGTTGGGTTTTGTGCGCCCAATTCACCTCTTTAGACACACTGTGAATCAGAAAGAAAGAGGGGAGAAGAGAGTGCTTCAAATGTCAACCCATAGTGGGGAACTGAAGCGTGGTTAACGTCCATTCCTCCTTTGGGTAATTTTTCTTCAAATTTTATACCACTTGGCAATTTTTTGTTTCCTTTCAAACTGCTGAGAAAGTGCAGATGTTTCAACTCCCCGAGTGGGCTTGGGCTTGCTGGGTCTTCCCCCCCTCCACTTTCTTAAAAAAAAATTTGAACTATTTTCCCCAATTCTGTTTTCTCCCTTTCTCTCTCTTTTTTTTTTCTCTCAGAATATAGAGGAGGAAGGGAGAGAGGGAAGGAAAGAGGGAGGGAGGGAGAGAGGGAGGGAAGGGGAGAGAGAGAGAGAGAGAGAGAGAGAGAGAGAGAGAGAGAGAGGTGTTTTAATGGAATAAGAGGAAATGGCTGGAATATGACAATTCAGGAGTTTCTTTTGTTCTCTAAGTCAAATGTGCGGGACACCTAACTTGGAAGCTTTGGGGACAGCTGGGAGGGAGCAGGTGGGCTGGGTGGGATACCGTCAGGCCCATAGAACAAAGATGTCACTTGACTTCTCCCAGCATGCAAGGAGAGGACAGTTGCTAAGTGAAGAAAGAAAGGAAGGAGGGATAGAAGAGGGAGAGAGGGAGGGAGGGAGGGAGGGAGGGAGGGAGGGAGGGAGGGAGGAAAAGAAAAGGCTACTTACAGGGCAGGAAAGTTCAAAGGTTCTCCTATAGATGAAAATGAAGACAAAAGGTGGCCTGGGCTGAGAAAGACACACCTAAGTTGTCAGAGTGTCAGGCTGTCTAATTTAAATACACAAAAATGACTTTCTAAATGAAAGCAAGATCCTAGACCTTAAAGAGAGTCCTTGAAGAAGGCATTCAGGAGATCAGGTACTTCTGGTACTTCTTTCTCACCAACACAAAACTAGAGAGTAGCCCAGAACTTCTGAGGACTTCAAAGGGACACGCCTCATCTCATACCCAAGCCAATGGCCATTCATTCTGAGCTCCACTCTGGAATGTTCCTCAGATCTTGGGAATCACTCTGCTCTCGTGAAGGTCATACGCTCGTGATTCGGCCGTCTCTGCCCTCACTTTTCTTTCATCCTTTCCAACCTAGGATCTTTAGAAGCTTCAATGTTTGACAGTGAGGCTGTTCTTTAAATGGGAATGTAAATGCCCTTGTCCATCTGGGCTTTTTACAAATGACAATGAAATGTATTAGGGCCTTCCATTAAATAAACTCTGAAACATAAGGACAGAGACACAGATAGCCACTCTTGGTTCAATGGTGACTTTGTGTTAATAAAATTAATAATATAAGTAAGTAAGCTAAGAAGTGACAGCTCCTTTTGGTGTCATCCATTAATGACTTTATCACTTCACCCTTCCCTCCAAGGCAGCACTGTGCTACCCCACGGTGAGGAGAAACTTTCAGATTCATGGAGATCCTTAGCTAGCCAGAACATAAAACCTGGAGCTCTCTGTCAAGTACCCACTGCCCTCCCTGGGACTTGGTAACACGGTTAGTAGGAATATTTACTGAACAACTAAGAAAGGAAGGGGGAGGGAGCGAGAAGCAAGCTACTGCCCTGTCACAATTCCTTGGCCTTGGTGTCACTGCCCAGGGGTCCTGCTCAGTGCCTTCCTCAATGGCTGGATGACTTGGAAGACGTTACTAGATCAATCCATGTCTTCACCCTAAAAAGAGAGACGTAGGAAAGGCTGAAGCTCAGTATTCACACCCAGTTGAAACAGAATGAGGGCTTAGTCGTTGGCAGTTCCCATAGTAGGTTTTAACTAGGATGACTGCAGAAAAGGTGAAAATGGCTTTGGGGGGTTGGGGGGGGAGGGAATGGGATAGATGGAGCCTTGAGAGTGATGTGTCACACATGGAAAGAGCATACATAGGTCCCTCCCCTTGTACTCAGCATCAGGCATGGGGATTCCTGATGACAAGGGGGCGTTGGGACATGATTCTCACCCCAGTGAACTGAAATGGTCAAGCTATTGAGTCAAGGTGCTAGGACTCACTGGGAAGGGTTGGCTGAGGAAGCTAGGAAGAGCCCTTGAGGACAAAGGTTGAAAGTCAAGACTCTCACTGGATCTGCTCTAGGGCACCTCTGTCCCATTGGTACAGCTCTTAAATCCACACCCAGAGGCTCCTTCCTGAAGTCAGTACTAACGTCAAGTACATCCTGTATCATCATCTTCCCTCCTGGTAGAGGCCCAGGACATCTAGCTTTGTCCATACATTACTGAGAAGGGAACTTCCCATCTTCTTAGCTGGGGAAGGAGTTTCTCATGACTTGCTGGCACAGGAGATGTTCTGGAAGTCAGATCTTCCCCTGGGGAGGAGCCACTGCTCTTTGGGATTTTGTTATTGTTTAATTTGTCTCTGCCATTTTCAGCACAAATGAAAGACCTCAAAGGCTACTTCCTGGTCATTCATGTTCTGTTCCTCCTGATATGACAGAAAACATACATCCGCTAGCAGAGGTGGTCCGAACCCATGTCCCAACCAGAGCTAGGCAAAAGTTCTCCACCCATTTCGCCATGAAACTGTTATCCATCTGTCCATTCTGTGATAAGTCTACTACTGTAAATCTGACCTTGGAACAAACACAAAAATAAGAAGAAATTACAGGTTCTATTCTTTGGTTGAAGATGTTTATGGCCTTTTGAAAATATTAGAATCAGAGGACTTAAATAATACGCTGTAGTTTTACCAAACATGTCTACATTCCAGGCCCATGCCGACTATTAAGACGCTATGTCTCATTTAAGCCTCATGATGGTTTTGTGAAATAGATACACTTTCCCCATTTTGTTGGTATCACATCCATGACTACACCAGGAGTCATTTCTTAAAGTCCCATAGTCCATCTCCGGGCCTTATGTCATTAAGTAGATACCAAGCCATCCCCCTGCTAGATAGAATTGCTGATGAAGATGTCACTCTGAGGAATTTAACAAGTTCACTACAAAGGACTGTCTATGCTGGGCCTGAAAGGTGGTTCGTTCACCCCCGAGGGAAGATAAGAACAGGGCAGGGAGCTAGAAAGCTGAGTGTATGCTTATGAGGAGCAGTTCAGTGAGCCAGGCATAAAGTACGTGCTTATAAGCCTGTGTGTGTGTGTGTGTGTGTGTGTGTGCACTAGGAGACAATAATACTGCAAATTCCAGGCTCCTTTTCTACTACCTGCTATGGTTGACCCTCTCTACTTACTCCCTTAAGTATTATCATCCTCAAGTTCAGACCTATTAAATGACTTACATGGATCACCCAAATAATCTAAGTCATTAGAATCGGAAGAGTGTAATCTCCAAGCCTGTACACTTCATGAGTTGAAAAACACGTTGGGAGGAAATCCCATGTCAGACCAGTTGCTAAACCTCACTGTGCCTCAGTTTCCCCATATGGATGTAACAATCACTTGATTCTCCTTATCTTGACTCTTGGAGTGTGCATTTAGGGTTTTTTCCTACAGTTTCATTGTTATTATAGTAGTTAATCATGGACCATTTGTCACATCTAAGAGCTGTTTAAAGCAAGAGATAAATAGATAAGTAAAAGAATCCAAAGCTGATGACAGAGAAATCGTCAGACCTGCTGGTTGGTTCAAACCCCAGGCGTAGAAAGGGGCCAGATTCTACCAAATGTTTTATCAACTTAAGGAAGGAAGACACACGCTTCTCTCAAGATTCTAAAATAATTCACAAGCATCCAGAGAGCAGCTCTAGGGCATTCTGACCTCAGCCCAGGGATGATGCGATGTGTCTCTGCCAGTCCTCAGCCTCCAGGAGGCGAACATTGCCTTATGAGGCAGGCTGTGCTGCCTCGTTCTGAACGTTTTGCCTATGCAATCCCAAAGCTTGACATTCTTTTGAGTACCTGATTCAAATGTACTGACTTATCCAATTCACTCAAGTTCCTCCAAACTCCAAATGCAAGTGAGGTGAGTAAAACCATGGGAACCTTCTCTGTATAAATACTGCAGAAGTACAGTGTGAGGCTATCTGAATATTTTTTTTTTTACCTGAAAGCCTATTAAGAGGCAGCACACTATTCTATTACTGTATTAGCACCGTTCACTGGTCAAGTCATAGTGCAAAGGCAGCCGACTGTACCCTGTTTAGCACATCAAGACGATCCCCATGTCTTAGAAAGAACAGAGGAAAGTATCATTTGTGTTTAGCAACATCTCGTTTCTGGGTCAAGATCGACACAATGCTCCTGTGCTCAGGAGAGAAGCCATCATTGTTTAGGTTCCTACAAAGGCAACCAGACACTGGTTCAAGTACATATATTGGTCTATGAAGTACAGACAGTCTCTGCAGAGAATTAGAGAAATGAGCTAGGGAAGGGGGAGCTACTAATTAATACACGGTGGTTTATATACCCTCCAATATCATGTTCTTAATCCCTAGTGGAAATGCTAAGGAATGGAGAAGCACAGCTATCAAGATGATCCCACCCCAAGGGGCCTGGGGAGAAAGGGCATTGCTACGTCATCCTCTGTGTGACCTGCTCACTTTGAGTCTCCATCACAGCAAAAGAGCTTTGGAGATATGGAAGAAAACCTCCAAGCATGGATGGGTTAGTTGGAAAGACTTGGAACTATCTCAAGGGCTAGACCTTAGGGAGGAGATGAACATGCAAGGTGCGGGTTCCAGAAGACACCATGTTGCCTTGTCTCTTCTCCACACATGATGGGTGATCCCAATCACTTGCTTGATGTGCTCTAGAATCATCTGGGTGATGGCCTTCTGTCAAATGTGTTGGGGGATCATCCTGATGAAGTTAGATGAGATGGGAAGGCCTGTCCGACTTCATAGTTGGTACAATCCCCTGGGTTGGGATTCTGGATTATATAAAAGAAGAAGGCAGGCTGCACACAGGCATTATTGACTATAGATGCAGTATGACCAAGTGCCTCACGTGTATGCTATGGTAACTCCCAACTATGATAGGCCACAGCCTGCACTGTGAGCCACAACAAACTCTACCTCCCCACATTTCTTTCGTTGGGGTATTTTGTCATGGTGACCGACAAGATAACTAATCCAATGGTTTTTAAAAAATCATTTTTATTTATCCAAAGGAGAGTCATCTCAATGTCCTTATATCTTGTACGTAAAAGCGATTTAGTTATGTTAGAGATTCATTCACGGATCAACAGTTAGACATTGACACAATGTCATCCATTTGGTGGAGATTATAAGTCAAACAAAAGTAATAAGGAATGGTAACTAACCTGTGACTCAAAAGTGCTTTGTGAAATTTGCCTTACATATATGCAAGTACATGTTCACAGGGCAGTGTAAAGAAGACTGTTAAATGACTCATGTTTACAACAAATATTTTAATATATTTAAAAGCAATCAAAATGCCTATCAGTGGGGGAACGATTAAACTAAGGCTTTGGAATCCCGCTTCAAATTATTGTAAAGAATTTGTAAAGAATTGAAAAAAGCCTATCCCTATTCTGATTCCCATGTATACAAAATTTGAGTCTATATAGCACAAAAATGTATTATTATAAATAACAGCACTTAAAAATGTATACCAAAGATCATGAAGGAGCCGTACCAAACTGCAATACAGGAGGCATCGTCTTTATAGCCAACGTGTTGCTTAAATCACTCACTGTGAACATGTAATCTCAGATTATTTGTATAGTTTAAAACATAAATAGCAGCTAGCATCTTTTCACTAATTAAGAAAGATGTTTAAGGAAGCAAATGAAGCCAAAGGAACTAAAATCTCATAGCTATCTGAGCTGCTGATTTGTAGGAAGTGAGAGGCCACCTCCACATGTCCCTGGATTTTAACAGAGCACCCAACAATTCTGGTACCTATTCCTCAAAAAATAAAAATCAGAATATAGCCTCAAAATGTCTGTTTGAAAGGCAACACCGTATATGTGATTTAGAAAAATGTCCAAAAACAAAAAAAAACAAAAAAACGCAAAACAATTACACAACCATAAAAGAGTGGACTGTGTTCGGGTGTATATAAGGTCACTTGGACCAACTAGGCACTGCCCAGCCAGGCCAGGCAGGGGCTGGTTCACAGAGAGAACTTAACACTTGGGGCTTTTTCTAAGCCCGCAGTTTCGACTTCTGGTTAATGCTTAGCTATCCTGGAGGAGGAGACAGAGGAACCCACTTATAGACATCTGATTTTCATGCCACATATATTCACTTAGAGACTGCTATGGGGCCACTGTGATGTGGGGTTGGAAATAGATCCTCAGAGGCGGTGGCCGTCCCGTGGTGTTTCCTCCGTGGAGTCAAAGGAGGCGTACTTAACCATGAACAGGCAGGGAGAGCCCTGACAAGGGATTATATATGGCTACCTTTGTTTCTCACAAGATTTGTTCAACTGCCGCGTGAATTTTAGTAACAGTTGCGCTTTAAATCGCCATTCTGACCATCGACTCCTCCCTGGAGCTCCGAGACACACACACACACACACTGCCTGCCTGTAAGAGCTCGGAGATGCCTGCGGGAAGCATTTCCACAGAGGGTGCTTCAAGAAAGTGGCCAAGTGGATGCTAATCAGAATTAGAGATAACACCGTGTTTGGCTCTAGAAATATAAACAGACAGACTGTGTTTTTGCAGCAGCCTGACACGAGTTTTGGTAGGGAGAGATGCTTCCTGATTCCCCCATGTAACTTGTGTAAGCAGGAAAGGAGAGGGCCATCGCCTCTCTGCCAGTGTGGGGTGAGGGTGCACTTCTGAAGCCTGTATTAGAAGGAAATTCAAACCACAGCAGACCTAAAATGGCCTGTCCCATCATGATCAAGAAGCTCAGATATTCCGCCATGAGTAAAGAGAGGGTAATTGCTGTTCTTTTAAATGCATTTGAATATTTTTCTTTGTTTTCTGTGTTTTAATGTTTTGGGTTTTTTTCCTTTTCTTTTTTCTTTCTTTCTTTTTTTTTTTTTTTTTTTAATAATAATGAGACCTTCATTTACGTCCGGTCACATGGTTTCTCTGCTCCGTGCTCACTGTTTGTGAGAATTTTTAAAGTGGAGTTACATGCTTGGCCATACCAAAAAATGAGGATGTTTATAAAAAGCAACCAACCCTAATACGGTCACCGGTCTTGTTTGTAAAATGGAGTAGGAGAGGGTGCTGAGCCCCCAGTGGCGAAAGACCCATTCAACTGCAAAAGTAGATGAATTTTTGTTGCGAGTTTTTACGAGGTTAAAACATAACTGATTGCAAGTGAGGACTAAGGCAGGAAGGGAAGGGCTGAGATCCCAGCACCCGGGGCGTTCTCGGCGTCCGATAAATGCCAGATTTACTGCCAAAGTGAGATTGATAAATACTAACTAAATCACAGCCGTGCTTAGGGGCGACTCATTTATTTTTTTCCACCCCCCAAAAGGGACACAAAACGTGGAACTCGAGTCAGGCATGAGCAAACCTGAAGAATTGGACTCTTCCATCCTGCTGCTAGCTGAATTCCTCGTGATTTGGGCTGACTGGGGGAAACCTGGGGGCGGGCAGGCTGGGATGGGGTATGGAACTAGCGCTTAATCTGGCCAGGATTCTAGGGAGAAGGCATTGCAAGGGTCAGCTTAGCTCCGTCTTTCATGAATAAACACCCTAATTGGGGACACCATGGATAATGGATCTGACTGCTTTCGTGGGAAGGCTGGATCATGATTTGCTAATTAGATATTCCTGGGGTGGTGGAGGTGCCCTTACTGGCCCTGAAGGATTACTAGTTAATGGAGTTTTAGAAGTCAGTGGTGCCACAACGGAAGAGGAGAGCATTGCTCATCCTGCAGTAGTCTGGACAAGGAAGTGAGTTCCACACAGTGTCACCAGTCTCTATGGCCAGCAGTGACCTTTTGAGCTGGACCCCTCCCCCATGAGTGGCCCAGCACTGACCATCCCTCCCCTCCCCCCCTTAGTTCAAGAGATAAAATAGTCTCTCTCTCCAGGCCTCTTCCTTAGAAAGTGGGAACGTCTTCATGGAGGACAGAAAACTGTACTCTGAAGCCTCTGGGTGTGACTTGGAGACGTGATGCTGCCAGTTTTGAAAACAGGGACAGAAATGAGAGAATGGATGCTTCTCAGCTGTCCTTGTGGGGGAGGATAGCGGCGTCCAAGCATGGCGCCACTAAGGGCAAGTAGACTTCTGAGGCTCCAGGAGGGGCACTCTAGCCAGGAAGAGTCAGGGCCACAGTCAAGGTGCCTGGCTTTTCCCTGGTGACTAAAGGAAGAAAAATTGAAATGGGGCACTACAGAACAAAAATAACTTGGGATACCATCTTCAACCAAACTACACACACACACACATACACACACACACACACACACACACACACACATATATATATATATATATGGAGAGACAGAGAGAGACAGAGACAGAGACAGAGAGAGGGAGGGAGTTACCTTATAGGATGTATATATCCTGTAAAGTAAGCACTCACCTTTCTGACCAGAGGACACTATGTCCTAGTGAACATCCAATTTCTATTTTATGAGAAAAGCAAAATAAAATATCTTTCTGACAAATTGCATATGTAATCCAAGATCTAGGGACTCTCCCATCTTCTGGGTCATGCTCATGAGCAGTGGGGTCTACTAACCTAGGCCCTGACCACTGTCTACTTTCTAGAGGGTGGAGCTCTTTCTGGACCTCAGCTCCCGGACTTGATATGGTTCTGCTCATGCATGAGAAGGGCCTTGAGGAAATAGCTCCTAATGCTGGTGGAGATTGGCTCTCATTCAAAGCCGCTTAAGGAAAAGTATCTATGGCATCCATTTCCCAGAGGTTGCTGACACACAGACTGCTGAGAGCGAACATAAGATCACACATTTTCACCTGGAAATATTGACTATTTATTGGGCTCTTTTTATGTGGTAAACACTGCCTTTTCTGTCTCATCATCTCATAATTTCCCCCAAGATCCTAGTGTGATAAGTACTATCCTTACCTCCACCTACAGATGAGAAAACTGACTTTTCAGTTTGTAGCCATTATCACCTGATGAGGGCAGTCGGAGACATTATTGGCTTTCTCTACTGTACTCTGGCTTAACTTTTTCCCTATTGGTTGTGTTATTTACTTTATATACATTATTTCCTGGAGACAACCAAGAAGATGGGTGGCACCTGGATTTGACTGTAGAAAAGTAATTTCTTTTCTACATGTCCTATACCATGTCTCCGTGTTGGATCATACACAATCTGAAGTGTTGGGCCCTCCATCCCAATAGAGGCACATTTACTTCATTATGTTATGTTCTTTAAGCAAAGGACACAAACACAAAACTAGAAGTTAAAATCTCCAACTCTGCTCTGGTACCTTAGTGAGTCAGATGAATCCAAGCTGCCTCTTCTGGGAGACCCAAGGCATGTAGGCAGTGGTGGCCTTGGTCACTTTGGGTTTCCTTCACGGGCATTTCAGAAGGAACATTTATTAAACAGAAGAGTCTGCAACCAAAGGGCTTAGAAACAAACAGTGAGAGAAAGAGGGAAAGCCGGACATGTATGGGGACTCTCCCAATGGTTAATACGACTTTGGTTTAGGACCTCACATTATGGATATGTAAGGGCCAAACAGGGCCCATAATCTGCCAACTTCTTTGCCGTGTCCTAAAATCTAAAGGAACTCTTTTGAGCCTTATCACAACCCAAATCCCTTGGGGAAATATGGCATTGAACTGGATTAGTGCCTTTCACCAGAGTATAAATCTGACAGGCATAGATAACAGCGGAGAACAGAGAAACCTGTAGTAAGATCAAAAGAAACTAAGGAACTACAAAAGAGCAAATCTTGGAGACTGGGGCACCCAGATCTGGTCCTGGGCTACATTTGACCTTCATCCCTGCTACCGTAGCTTTGATTAGAAACAGAAGCGCCTGTCCCCATAACAGAGCACATTCCCTGTGTGGCTCTGAGCATAGCTAAGGTTCCTCAACCTACTTAAGAGGCTTTGAGGACTGTTTTTTTCCAATTTCCTCCAAAAGATCCCTCCAGACCTCCATAACACCCGGAAGTTCTGCCTTCTTGTTCTCTCTGAGTATCATCTCCCAGCTCCTTAGGCTTACTAGGGGAGGAATACATAAACCGTATGCTAATAGACAAATAAAAATGACTCTCATAGTGTAGCAATGAAGATGTATAGAGGTACCTCAAGAAGACAGAGGCAAAATGGAAAGACAAAGACTGAGAAAGCCAGAGAGAGGCACAAGGAGACAGAAAGCATAAGTAACTTGCTCATTGCGGTTGGTGAAGGGGACACTTTTAACAAGAGAAGGGTCAACAGAAAGCATGTATGCCCCTGCTGATCAAAACCAAGTGGAAGTTCAATATGGATGCTACTGAGACTCAACAAACTCATTAACTCAGACTCAGCACCGACGTAACTGAGAAGGCATCTGCTGTATGCTTTGGGGATACATAGAAAATATGCCAGCACACTAGGAAATGTGTGCTGTAATGATTAACCCAGATGTATAAATGGAGAAACAGAGTCTCAGGTGTGATAAAGCCATTGCCCCAGTGCCATGATGGTAGGAACAGATTTTGGTCCAGGAGCTGGGGAGATATGCCTTCAAAGCTTGCCACCTGTTTACACGGACACTATCCACCCATAGCAAAACACCCAGATGAGAAGGTACAGGAGGTTCCCAATCAGGTGCAAAGCACCTTTATCACTAGTGCTTGGCTTCTTCCATTACCTTGGTTTTAGTGGTCACTGGGAGACAGAATTTTGGTCTCTTGACCATCTTGGCTTTCCCTTCGGGGGACTAAGTATGTTTCCTTCCCGAGGGTTTTGAGACACATGGGTTAAACACCATTATCTTATGTTAGGGACCTGCCTAAAATGGGGTTTAAAAATTAGCTTGGCAGAAACCAGTAATAACTGAGATTTCTTCATGTAGAAGACTAACAGGCAGACCAGATCTTGCAGAAACACTGAGATTCATTATCTGTGGTAAATATTTGTTTAGGCAAATTTTGAATCGAAGATGGCTTGCTTGATAGATAATTGTTTCCAATGTCAGCTAAATATGCTCAGCTGTCACTGCCAACGCGTAGACTGATGTGTAATCTTTTAATGTTTTCTTTCACTCCCTCACCCCCACCGAGAGAGAGAGAGAGAGAGAGAGAGAGAGAGAGAGAGAGAGAGAGAAACTCTATTTTCTTCCATCAAATCTTAAGCTAATTTATTTACTAAGGAAAAAGAAAACCAATTGACATCTTCTTTATTCAAGAAACTAAGGTTGTTAGAAGCCCTGAGAAGGGTTGTGGACTGGGTCTCTTAAGATCCTTGTGAGAACTTGAGGATGCGCAGGGCACTTTGCTCTATAAGGCCAACTACAACCACACCCATGCTTGGTTCCCACGCCTGTACTTTTCCTCTTCCCAACCAACCTGCCTCTTTGTCAAGCAAGATAATCAAGGCTCCTGTTGTCCATAGGCCTTAGAAATTGTAAAAGATCCTACATATACACATACATGTGGCCACCAGGGCAGAAGGCTGAAGAGATCAAGGCTGGAACACGTATGTGCAGGAAGCGCCTAGGAGCTAGTCTTTTAAGGTTAAGTTGACACTTAATAAGAGGACAGGAAGCACAGGAGGATCACTGCTTCACCATGAGGGCCTGTGGCAGCATATAATGAGGTCAGCAAACATGGCAGACTGGTGACATTAGATCTGCTTCCCCGATTCTCCCAGCTCCCTGGCCCACAGGCTCCCTTACAGATAATAAATATTTATCTTATGGCTGATTGACGCAGTGATCTCTCGTTCTCTTTACTCCTCAATCCTAGGGAAGTTGGTGGCCAGAATAAACAGGGTACAAGAAGCTAGGTTTTCTTAAAGAATTTGTTCAAACAATTCTCTTGCTTTTTTTTCTTAATGTTTCAAAATCTACTGTTAGAGAGTCATTGCTCATCAAAATTCTTTTTAAAAGTCAAAGCAATTTTAAAATTATAAAGAACTTCTTGGATGTGTCTAGATAATTATGAGGCTGTATTTTTTACATAACTCTTAGACCTCAGGAAACTGTAAGACCTGTGATAGGCTTGAGGAAAAGATTGCATCAGCTATGTTCATTAGCAAACATGTGATGAACAGCATCATAGAGCATGTCAGCTGATGCAAGGGCATACGTGTGGAAACTATCTACCAAGAATGCAACCTATAATCAGGAAGTTGCAAGTGTTGTAATATTTACGTGGGAGCCAAAGAGTCTACTGATTGTGTTCACGAGCAAAGTACCATGTGATACATTTTATACAGACAGCATTTCCGAGGCTGCATACACAGGCTTGTGGAAATGACCTATCAGCTTCCTGCAGCACCAGCTCTTGAGACACAACACGAATCCTTCTCTCTGCTGAGGTTTAGAGGCTGCTGAAACTGTATGAAAGATGGTTAGATAAACAGATGGGCACATGGGCTTCTCCTACCCATCCTCTCTTGAGAAGGTGGGATGATTCAAGGCCACGGAAGAGCTAGACTCTCCAGAAAGATTCTTGACAACATCCTCTGAGGGAAGACCATTCTAGAATATTCCACAAATCTTTCATCAACGCTAAAAATCGCACCACACTTTCATCCTGTTTCAGGAAGCTCGGGTAGGCGTGGTAATGAACAACCATGGTCCTAGTTGTAGTACTAAAGAGGATGAGGCAGGAGGATCACAAGTCCAGATAACCCTAGGAAACAAAATAAAACCTTGTCTCAAAAAAAAACCAAAAGTTAAACATAAAGTAAAGTTGTAAATCTCTACATGTCCAAAAGAAACCTGGGTGTCTGTTGATTACCCTCAAAAATTTAAATAAAGATCAGTTTTTGAATGGAGTTTAGTTTGGAGTGTTAGCATTCTGGGACTTAGAGAAACTTCCAAGGGGCTGGTGGTCTGATCGCTGCTTCCCTGGGAGCCCAGGAAGAGGCCACACCTAACTGCAGAAAATGGTCTGGTTTCCTTTAAACATTACCTCTGCCTTCCTTATTCTGTATGCCATTCCCCCCCCTCCCTGCTCTGAGCTTCCACCACCCCCCCAGCCCCCAATACAGTTGGCGGCTGTGATCTGCTGCCTTTCAACATGGGATAAAAAACATTACTTATGCAGAGAATGTTTTAATGTAACAAAGCAAAGGAATAAAAATGCCTTACAACAGTTTTATTAAAAACAAATTCCCACAGTAAATACATATACACTCCGTTTCTGGGAGCCAAACAGCCAAGGACACGGCTGCTAAGTGCTCGGGGAAGTGCTTATAAATTACTTGAAATAAAAAACATTGTTGCCTGGACATCAGGGATGAAATGCTGCAGTTTGTAATAAATTAACAGAGAACTTTACTTCCCTTCCTCGAACAAAGCAGCCATTTGTCTGAATAACCCACATTCAGCTGTGAGTTATATTTTCGCACTGCAACTGCATTCATTTGCAAATTATTCTGCAGTTTTAATGTTCAAGTTTTAAATACCTTGAGAACTGCTAAAGAAAGCAAAGTGGGCCAAACAGTTCGCTTGTAGTTGAAAAACTGCCCTTATTTCTGCCTGTCTTTTGGATTTTTTTTCCCCTTTCCACATTTTTCCCCCTGGTCTGTTAATATAAAGTTTCTTGAAAATACATTTTAAAAATAGAACCATACAATGTATTTGTGGGTATCAATCCCAGAGAGAAGTTTCCCTATCATGCCGATTTGGGTGATTTTAGCCAGTTCTCATTTTACATTTTTTTTTAGACATTTTCTTCTACTAATACTTTAATTTAGTGACAGAATAATTTATAACTATCTTTGACGGTTTTCCCTATTGTTTATAACTTTTGTCTGCAAGTCTTAGATTTGGTTAGATTTTTTCTTTCTTTCTCGCTCTCTTTCTCCTTCTACTTTGACCAGGAGAAAGAGGGAGAAAAAAAAATCTCAAAAGAAAAGTCATTTCACTTCCCTTGAATTATTTTGATTATGAAACAAAAACTCTGCAAGAAAACTCTTTTCACAACCTGTTCGGTAAAAGAAAATGAACTGCTTTCCAGATCGCTGGAAGAAACTTTGATAGAGGCGTTTACAGATTCAATCTGCAGTTTGAAGGTTATTTTCTTGGAGGTGGGGGGTGGGGGCAGGCCTGATTTTCTTGCACCGATACTGGCTTTGGGCTTTGTTAGACTGTGTTGCGTCGTTTCAAACGAGGTCTTTCCTAGGCAACCCAGGGGATAAAAGTCGTGTCACCATTTCCAGGAAGAGATCTGAGGAGGAAAACTCTTCAGAAGCACGAAGCATGCTATTTTCCGAAAAGTGGCCCATAAAATATTTTTATAAAGTAGGAGTTGAAATCATTTAAAAATCACTCTCTTTTATAAATCTGTTTGGAGAAAGCTCTTTTGATCCCCTCTTCCTTCTGATCCTCATCTTTTATTTTTGCTTAGAGGTAAACATTTGCTTCATTTAAACAACAGCGTTTGCCATTGTGGGTCTTAAATCCTTCTCCAGCACCCTATGGCGATCCATCACGTGGGGGGAACGGAGGAGACTTTACATCCAAGACTTTTATCACCCCCAGAAATTGTTTGTTGTTTTTTGCCTTGGTTCTTTAAAAAAAAAAAAAAAAAACTCCCTCCCACCCCACCCTTACCCCCACTCTGTGCTGCAGGGGAGATTGTTTTTAGGACATTTCAAAGCCTTCTGTGACAAGGGAGGCAAAGTCCCTCTGCAGAGAATAAGAAATGCTTGATTACATGCCCTGCAAAATGGGAGATATTTCCAATTCCCTTTTAATTAAGATGTCTAAATAGCCATTGCTTTGGAGAACGCGATTTTCAAACAGTTTAAAAGGGAGAATGCTGAATTGCGATGGATAAGCCGGGGGAAGGGGACCGTCACCTGTGGGGCTGTGGGGGAAGGGGGCATTCACAATTTCAGATGTGTCAGGCGGGAAGGGACACAGGAAGGGGCAGCGGGGCAGCTGCAGTGCAGAGGTGGTCCTAGGATGTTTATGACAGCGTGGACTGTGGACAGGAGCAAACGGCTTCTCTGGATAGCTGGGTCATGTGTACAAATGAGTCCACCTCTGTTCTTTGTGTTTTTGTTTTAAATGACTCAGTAATGCCTGGTTTGGTGCTATTTGGTTCTCTGACCATCTACGCCTGATTAAGAGCATTTCCTTAGGCCCTAAAGATGTCCTAGCTGGCCACCCATCTGGTGTCAGGCTTCCATCCATGAAAATCCCCCAGCTTAGCCCTGAATATTCTTTCTAAAGACGGTTAAGTAAAAGGGCTGATATTAACATATGTTCCCCCCAAGTGTCCTGTTGAACTTTTTTTTTTGCTGGGCATTACCCTACCACGGGCTTTCTGGATGCTCTCCAATGAGAGATTGGCTTGGAACTGTAAAATTAGCCATCTGCCTATTAAAAATGTAACCAGCTGCATCGGATGAAACACAGTGACTATTGAAATGAACTCATCCGGGAGAGAACTCTCGTCTCCTGCTTGGACATTTTTCCAATCTACTGCTGGACCGAGACACTCCAGCAAAGAGCCTTGCGACCTTGTTTAGAGGAAAACAGCCTGATTCTCAAGAACAGAGAAGGCCTGCGGGTTTGTTTTGTTGCTGAAATTCTGGCATTTCTCAGGGCTGACTTGGACCTTTAAGTACAGAATTCTCTATTTTCCAAATGCTTGCTTAAAGCCCTTCTCTGTTTTAGGAATGTAAAAATATAAAACTGGCAATCCCCAAGGTTTCTTCTGTGTATTCTGATACTCCATTCTTGGTTCTAAACACTCCTGACGAACTTCAGTTGCACACCTAGCGTATTCTCTCTGCAGCACAAAATATGTTAAGGCAGAGAGATAGAGATGTAATTATCCCAGGCCAGGAACAACATCTCAGTAGACATCAGACATTCTGTATTTACTACAAGGCCTGTTTATTAAAAAATGAGAACTTTCAATGGCTTGCGCTATTTTTTTCCCTAAAGCCTAATGGAGCATTAAAAAATAATTCATTAACTAATTAACAAAACTGTGTTTATTTACAGTATATAAAATGTTTCTATCAGGCAAATAACACACCATAACCCAGCGCTGTGTTGACAGCGAAACATCTGCAGCTTCATTTAATGCATTTACTAAATGACGAGGGGGGGAAATCAAAGGATGTTTAAACAGCTACTCCTCTGCCTGCGAGTTTTGTTTCTCCGCGGAGGTCAGAGGCACCGAGGAGAGATGCCCCTTGGGGAGGCCGAGCCACATTCAGAGGCTCTCAGTACAAACACCCTCAGACAGTGATGGAAGAGCAGTCTTTCCAGTACAGCGCATGCTATCCACTGGGCCTCAGATGGGCCCTACGGGGCGGAGCGGAAGCCCCGGGGAGCTGGTAGGGTTAAACCACATGACGCTGTCTTTTTGCGGGCTACTCGGTTAAATGTTAACAGCTTCATTACATTCGGCCCAAAATGTCCCATTTGGATTTTCTCCCATCCGTGCCCCACCCCCTCAAGCCCATTCTTTCCTTCTGTTCCTTCCATCCCTTCTCTGTACCTGTTTCTCTGAATCTCTTTCTCTTCGCTCTGATTTTGCTATGGACAGGATTTTTTTTTTCCAAACAAAAATATTTAGGCCCAAAATAAGTTTATTATTCATTCGTGATGGTTACCTTCCCCCAAAGTGTAGCCCCACCCTCTTTCCTCACCCCCACCCCTACCCCCACCTGAATCCTGCCTCAGCTCCTGCCTCAAACGTCAAGGGCCAACAGTCTTCTGTTTGTCTCTAAGTTTGTCTTCTTGCCGCTCCCAAGATATTATGGGATGGCCCAACAAACACTAACAGCAACGGCGTCTGCGAATGTGACCCTTGCAGAATTTGCCTTTGGTTCATTTCTATCTAAAAACGTCCAGGAAGTGTAAAATGCCTTGTAAAAGGTCCTTTTCCCCTTTAACACCAGGGCAGGCTGAGGATCTGCCCCTGTCGTCAGGGTGTAGCCGGAATTAAAATATCACGACTTCAACTCAGGCACGCTGCTCACAGCAGAGCCCTGAATGGCAATCTTTGCAAAGTGCTCCCAAGTTTTTGCTGTGTCGTGCTCGCACAAAATCTTCTACACAGAACAGCTGAGGCCACCGTAGCTGGGGGTCTGATTAAGATTAGGCTTCAAAACAAACGGCCAAGTGAGTAAATCATAATCATTGGCTAGAATAGCTTTAACCAGGTCCTTTTGAGTTGGTACACGAAGAGTCATGTGTCAGAATCCACCCACTCTTAACCAGAACGTGTGTTTCAGGATCGTTCTGTGTTCCGCACGATCATGTGTGTTACGCATGGAGTGGCTTGCTTCCCTGTTTGGGGCCAGGTCAGAGAACCATCTACGAGTCCTCAGGTAACCTGCCTGCCCCCTGCCACATATGCCCATAGCATCACGTATGAGGTGCACAGTTTAAAACTGGAGGCCAATATGTGTCCATTTGCATCGGAGATTTTGATCAGCGACAATATGGCAGATGGATGTCTCCAGCCCTCCTGCAACCACAGCAGACATCACTAGTAGGTTGTGACAGACTTTCTCACATCAGTCAGAATTAGGTCAGGAGAGGAAACTCTCAGATGAAGGTAACAAATCCACACGGAGGTCACCTCAAGGACCTCGACACAGCAAGACGACCGCTCTGCCCTCCCTGCCCTCCACACACCACTCCTGACCCATCTGCTACTGCCGTGAGGCTGGCTTGTTTCTCTGCGATCTGCTGTCTGCGGGAGAACAGGGCACATGGTAACCATTGTGCAGTTCTCACGAAAGTGTGGCTACCCTAGACCTGCAGGCTTCTTCCTCTCTGGGGTTCAGTCCAGGAGGAAGCTCATTTCTGACTCCACTCGCATACACCGCCTTCACGCTCGCCCCACAGGTCCGCACTGACCAAAACCGTGTTCAGATCGAGACAAAAGGGCATCGACTCCTCTCCGCTGTGCGTCACCTTCAGGAGACTCAGAGTTTTCTGGGAAAAGTGAAGAAAAGCCATCCTCAAAGAAATACAACTAAAACCAAAAGTTTTCTCTGGAAGGAGAAACTCCTAGTTTCATCTGTGGTTTCGTTACTGATACTATTATTGTTTGTCTTTCTTTTTCTTTTTCTTTTCTTTTTTTTTTTTATTTTTTGTTTTTGTCATTGGTGCTGCTTTTCCCCCACTTTCTGTCTGTCTTCTGTCTTCATTTGGATCATGGGGAGAATGTGTTCGTCGGAGGTCAAGGAATATATACTCTACATAGATCCTTCAATAGTTTCCTGCTGCCCACAAAAGAGCCCAGATAGCTTCCTGTCTCCAGCACAGTTTGGTTTGGCCAGCCACTCGTCATGTAACCTCCAGGCGCTGAGCCTCCCCAGCCGGTTACCCACCCTTGGTTAGTCTATGTGACTGCTACACCCCTGGGCCCTCGTAGGGGACTTTCTCCCTTGTTTCGCTTACTCCACTAACATTTCCCCTGGCTGGTTGGGTTCTCCATGGAGACCTAGTTCAGATGTCACCCTTGTACGTGTCTGATTCATGCATCCTCTGCTCTCTTCCCTTAGGATAATTTAAAGTTCCAAGCCTGGGGCAAGATGGCTGACCTGGGAACACTAGTCGGAAGGCCCACAGGCATTGTCGAACTTCCTGGTGCCTTGGTGCTGATGCGAAGAAGATCGGGATAGTGGGAGGTGGGTGTGGCAGGAGTCTTGCTTAACATCAGGCAGTAGTAGAAGGATGGAGGAGTTCAAGGCCGGCGTAGGCTACAGAGTCAGACTCTTTCTCACTACAAGTAAAAAGCAGGTAACAGAAACTAAGGAGGAGGTGGCCACTATGCTTAGAATATCCCAGAGTACTGGTGAAGGGAAGCTCCTGTGTTCTGTAGTGACTTTCCGTTTCTTTCCGGAAATACCCTTCCCCACCCCCACCCTCTGCACTTCATCATCCAAAACAAGGACCTCCATGTGTTCATTCTCATCCTCATACTGTGTTCTTTCTTAACCTGGAGCCTGATTGGGCGTGGGAAACCAAGCAAGGTTGCTGTGTAGCTTGTTAATAAAGGAAAAAAAAAAACAGAAGAAGCAAAGAAAGAGGGGACCATTTTTATATTGAAATGTACATTGTTTAGGCATAGGTGGGAGGGAGGGAAGGAGGAACGGAGGGGAAGGAGGAAGGAGAAGGAGAGAAGGGGGAGGGATGGAGGCGAGACAGAGAAAAGGGAGGGAGAGAAGAAGGAAGGAGGGAGAAAAGGAGGAGAGGAGAACGGGACAGAGGAAAAGAGAGTGAGCGTATTAGCCAACATATATACACAAACATATTGTCTAAAATTAGAAATATTATTTCTTTCGCCCAACCCTTATACACAGCCATTCATTTAGAGAAACTTGAGAACTTTCCTCTCAGTAGAAGAGGACACCCATCTTGCTTGCCACCTCCTGGTCAGGCCATGCAGCTCACAGAATCATGAAGCTGAAGGAAGTTCTTTATCACAGTCTACACTTTGACTGTGAAGCATCCACGGGCCCTGATACCTTTGTGTAGGAGAAAGGCTGGGATGTACTAGGCCAACAGATGGCAGATGTCCTTTGGTGGGAGTAGAAAACCGTGAAAACAGGTTCTACTGCCTAGGTCTGAGTCCCAGCCACAGCACCCAGCCTCTGGGTGACCTTCTGTATTGGGTCACCTTGCCTTTACAATAGGAACAATGTAGTAGCCATGGCCTCACAGGCTTGTTGTACACCTGACACAAAACACACGCTTCCTAATGCCATTTCTGTCACGTGAGGCTACCTGGTTGGCGAAGCCAGAGGGAAAGGAAAAGCATTTTCTGGATAAAAGGAGAGACAGCCTGTGAGGGAAGGCCACACGCTGCAGATGTGGGAGAGCCCGCTCTCTCCTCCTTGTGTTTGGATTGGCTTTCGAAACCACACAACACTTCGTTAACCTCAGTGGGAACACTGTGCAGAAATGTCACTCCCAGGATTTGACATCTCCTTATTCTTCCTGCTACTGTTTGCTCCTTTGTTGCTTTGAAAATATGAATTAATGATGAATACTAATGAGCCTGTGACAAGACGAACTTCTCTCTAGATTCCAAGAACACGGGGAACATCAGCGCTGGTGACATTTCTACAGAGAGGAAAATGTACCCCTCTCCCCAACTTCTACACTCTATCTGCCCAAACTCTTCTCCCCCTTTTCTTCCCATCCTTCTTTCTCTTTAATCCTTTTGCAAAGATTCATGAGAACCTCATGAACATGGCTTTGAACTTGCTCATAAGATGGTGTTTGTCGTTTTAAAAAGAAAAACCCAGTTGCTTTTTATGAAGATCTTTATGAGTTCCTCTTTCTCGCCCTGAACTCCCTCGGTTTCTCATTTATTGTTTCTGCTCATGGAGCTTGGGGATTTGTGACATGGTCAACCACAGGGGACCTGAGGCATCAAGAATGAGCACACAGTGGCTTCCTGAGCAATAGCGACTCTCCCTCCCCTTTCAATAAAGCAAAGCAAACAAGAAACCCAGCAATATTTGCCTACTGTCGGCATCAAAGACAACTCTTCTGGCACGGTCTGCAAGACTACCTCAGCAAAGTGGTAGCATTAACGGGGTGGGGTGGGGGGAATGCCTAATGTGGTGCCTGCCTGGGAGAGAGAGGCAAGAGGCCCAAGAATTACAAGCCAACCTGAGTTAGGCAGACCTTGTCTCAAAAGCAAGCAAACAAACAAAAGCCAAGAAAAAAAAATTAAAACTAGAGCATGCCGAGCTCCAGAAGCGACTAAGGTAGAGAGTGTAAACAAAGGCCGTTTTCTCTCCCATTTCAGAATTTAGCTGAGGGTTCTCAGGGTGCCCAACGAATAGCACACTAGGAACTGTGTCCAGAGACAAACAGCCCCTCAACTTTGGGTGGCCTCTCCCGCTGGCTGCACTCTGCTGGGAGGCCTGCACATTATCCATGAGAAGAAATCCCCTAAGGAACAGTGGCACATGCATAGCAAGATCTGAGGCTCCTAAGTCATCCCCAGTGAGACCCATGCCCTAGAGGGCTCCACAGAGAAAAACACAGCATCTGACAGTGTAGGCACAAATCCTAACTAGCTTGTGACCATGTGGCTATCGCTTCCAGGACTCTGTTTGCTTGGATATCAAATGGGGATACTTGAATGGTTGTGGAGAGGACATGACTAGGAAACTGTAAGAGCCAAAGAAGGCTTAAAGGAGTCAGAGAGGGAGGGAGTAGTGTGAGCCCGCTCTTCACACTCAAGAGCCAACCTACACACTGACTTTTCTCCTATTGATTATTGATTATAGGGGAAAGCCGTGTCCCTGCAGCTCTGTGAACAATGTAGCTTTGCTCTGGAAACTCTTCCCTGGGACTGGGACCCTTTGCACCCACCGAAGTGGCTTAGGCCCTTCTTTGACTAGTATTGACATATCGAGTGCAAATGAGGCACCCGCTTTACCACTCCGACAGCTTCCCAATCTTATCTCCATCAAACCATATGTCACGCCTTAAAAATTATTCACTTATTCAACAACAAGCATGCCTCTCCCCCTTCCCCCACCCCCACCCCACCCCGGTCCTGCCAGTGGTAACAGAAGAAGGTGGAGGACCAGATCACAGGCTTACAGAGAGGATTAAAACAGATCATTTCTTCGTTAAGAGACTCATAAGCCAAAGGGTGATAAGCGTACCTGTAAACAAGTGACAATTGGGAACAGGGGTCAAGAGTAGAGTCTCTGAACCAGACTGCCTGGGCTCATAGCCTAGTTTTATAATTAAATAGCCGGGTGGCAGTGGGTGGACTCATGGCTTCACATCTGTTGCATGAAAATAAACCTATACCTAGCCTCATGGAGCTGAATAATTTAGGATTTCTATAATATTTAGGCTGGTGCCTGGAACATAATATCCCACAAGCCATATCTTAAACATAAGAAATTAGAATGTTCTTGGGCTCGCTCTGGCCCAAGTGCTCAGCTGAGCACTGAGCATCACCCACTGACTGAATTCTTCCATCAGCAGAAGAACCATGCACCAGCCCAGGGGAGGCACTTACTGTGGTGATAAATCGGGCTTTGTGAAGACTGTGAAAAGCTGTGCTGGTTAGTTTTTTGTTTTTGGTTTTGTTTTTTTTTTGCTTTTGTTTTTTTGTTTTGTTTTGTTTTTGTTTTTGTTTTTGTTTTTGTTTTTAATCAACTCCATCCATTCTCAGTCATCCAGGAGGAAAGAATCATGATAGAGAAAGTATCTCCATCAGAATGGCCTATGGGGCATTTTCTTGGTTAATGAGAGGGCCTGGCCCACCCACTGTGGTGGTACCATCTCTCCGCAGGTGGTCTTGAGATGTATAAGAGGGTAAACTGAGAACTAGGAAGTACAAGGTAGTGTTTCCATGATCTCTGCTTCATGTCCTACCCGGAGTTCCTGCCCTGTCTTCCATTCCATACAGACTACAAGAGGAAGCTGTAATACCACCTGTTCCTCCTCAAGTTTCTTTTGGTCATGGTGTTTTATGGCAGCAGTAGGGAGCCAACTAGGACAAAGGATTATGGGAGCTGCTCTGCGTTGGATGACCAGGCCTAGGCCAGCAAGCAGTAAGGCCACAACAGAAGGGCCTCACCAAGCTTAAGTAGCCCAGGGTCACAGAGACCGACAGGAGACATCATTCAAACCTAGTGCCTTGGTATGCTTTCTATTGTCGTAAATGCATTCTAAACACCGAATAACTTTAAAAGAAAAGAGGTCTTGATAGCTCGTAGTTCTGAACATCTAATGATACAGTACTATGGTCTCTGGAAGGCTCCAAGCTGTACTGTAATATGTCAGAGACCGAGTAACCTAGCCAGCATGGGTTTCTCTTTCTCCTCTGTCAATGCCATCATCAGGCTCCACCTACAAGATCTTATCTAATGTCAATCATGTTCCAATGTCCTTCTTCCAGAGACCATCAGTAGATAACAGTGGAGAGTAAGTCTTAACAAGGATTCAAACCATAACCCCCAGGAGTGCTCGTATTGCCTGGCCAGTCCCTGACCCAACTGGACGACCTCCCAGAGGTCTAGAGCAGTGGTTTTAAACCTTCCTGGTGCTGCAACCCCCTTAATACAGTTCCTTGTGTTGTGGTGACCACCACCCGCCAACCATGAAATTATTTTTGTTGTTGCTTTATAAGTAATTTTGCTACTGTTATGAATTATAATAATTTTGAAGATAGAGGCTTGCCAAAGGGGTTGTGACCCACAGGTTGAGAATCATTATTTCAGATCATCATAAAAGCTAAAATTTGGGCATCATGCCTGGTAGGTATAGGGCAGTTGCTATAGAACAGATGGTCTATCTGCTTTCTACCCTTCTATCCCTCCACCTACCCTCCTCCCTCCCTCCCTCCCTCCCTTCCTTCTTCCTTCTTCCCTTCTTTTCTTCCTTCTTTCCTTTCTTTTTCTTTCTTTTCTTCTTTCTGTAATGGCACTAGTAATGCACTAATATTCATTTGCTTTGATTTGATGCTATGGTGATGACTCAGTAGACACTATAAAATGTCACAGACTCTTTTAGGTCAACAAACATGACTTTATCACAGTCCAAGATGCAGTCACAGGTCATGTGATCACACAGAACTCTAAGTAGCTTTGGTCATGCCTGGGCTGACACAGCCTGAAGGAAGGGCAAAGCAGATGTGGTTCATTAGGAGTTTGGGGAGTGTTTAGACTGAGTGCAATGGACACCAGCCACTATCAGCAGGTTTTCCTGGAAATGGCATTTTGCATACTACTACAGTAGTGCTTCACTTCCTAAAATCCGTTCAGACATTGTCATGGGGACTTAGCGAGGCTTGAAGGAGGCAGACTGATAAGACAAGTATAAGCAACGATTCACGATTATGCTTCTACTTACAATTTGAGTGTAATATTACAAGAAAAGAACAAACCCCCTTTCTCTTTTGGACACCAGAAGATCTAAATCAGTGGCTATCACCTAGATACCGCTCATGAAGGAATGTTGAATCTGGTGGCATCTTCATCTTTGATAGAACAGCAGGGATCTGTCTAGACTCTGGATGATAGATTCCAAAATGAAAACACATTCATAAAATACCAGAAGTTTTTTTTTTTCCCCCAATGACTCATAGGTAGGGCAGAACCTATTAGGCAATTATGCCCCAAAGCTGCTTTTAATTTCCAAATAAGAAATATTTATCCTTGCACTGTCTGTTCTTTGGGCTTCAGAACCTATTGGCTAGCAGAAAACCACAAGCCACGCCCACATCCGGGGAATCTCAGGACTGGCATCCGCCAATAGTACAACTCCCAGAACAAATGGCATTGCTAGGCAGGTGTGGAGTGGCAGGTGTTCCACAGACTCCTCCAAGAAATACGGACTCTTGTTCTGATGACCAGAGCAACACTGTGACAGCATGTCGTTCTTGAAGCATCACAAGGCTTATTGTCTTGATAAGCATCTGCCGCAAGGACAAAACCACACATTGTGTGTGGGAACATTACAGTCGCCAAACGTGCTTGGCAGGAAAGTTCTAAACCTCATAGGAGCTCACTTCACTTCCGTCTACGTGTGCAACTGTAAGGAAAAAGATATACATGTTGGGGAAATGAATTCTACCAAAGCACACATCATCACTGTTGATCTTGACTAGCTTGTGTCATGTTGAATTGGGCCTGGGTTTCAGGTGAGTGGGCCTCTACTCTTCAAGTAGCTGTTGAGTAGGACTGATGTCCGTTGGAGGCCTGGGCTGGGGGAAGGGAGCAGACAAAGGCCAGACTGGGGAGGAAAACTCTAGATCTGGCAATCAATGAAGTGACAAGATTGGAAATGTGGAAGAGGACAGCAAGACAGGAGGACAGCCTCGATCAACCATAGCTGCACATCCCAGAGAGCTCCTAGGAGACCTGAGAGAGGCAGAGATTCTCACAGCCATGCTTGGTCCTCCTGAGGAGCCTGGGATTGACCAGACCAGGTAGCAGTGAATGCTGAGAGAGAGAGAGAGAGAGAGAGAGAGAGAGAGAGAGAGAGAGAGATCATGAATAGACTCCCCCCAGAACTCCTAGTTGGGTACTACCTATCCTGAGAACCTCATGATACACCCCAAGAAAATGTTGAGCAGAGCTGAGGAGATGCCAGTCAGGCGGGGTAAGTACTAGAGCTGCTCATGCTCTCCCAGATTGAGTAGATTTTTTGTAGGATATCTTGATATCACATACACTTCAAGCCATTGTTTTTACTCCCTTAATCAGACCCAATGACTGGAGCTTTTTCTACATGCTTAGCCCAATTCATTTAGAGTTGCTTTAGAGTCTTTCCAAAACTCTGCAGTTTTGGAAAAGTTGCTCACGAATAGCCATCTTCTCTTATATATGAAAATGAATGTCTTGCAGTAGGTGTTCAAGTCCTCATTGTTGTGGAACAGGGAAGAGTAGACATTAAGAGATGCCTAAAATTTATAATAAAAACTTTTATCGAGCTGGGCAGTGGTGGCACTTGGGAGGCGGATTTCTGAGTTCAAAGCCAGCCTGGTCTACAGAGCAATTTCCAGGACAGCCAGAGCTACAAAGAGAAACCCTGCCTAGAAAATCCTAAATAAAAAAATAAATAAAAACAACATGCAAATGCAGACCCAAAAATACATGACCCCATGTGAAGGACTGCTATTCTTGTCATAACTGCTTAAACTTACTGTAAGTGTGAAAAATTAACCAGAGAAATTCAGAATGTAACTTTGCCCTACAGGACTCTGTTGAGACTCTGCAAATGATGTGACATGACTAAGACCAGAGGGCAGGGTAAACATCTGGATACAGAGAGGAAGCAAGAGAGTTTATAAAACACAAGGGATCTAACTGAATCTTGGATTCAAACATATCAAGGCCAGGCTGGGTAATGGTGGCGCACACCTTTAATCACAGCACTCAGGAGGCAGACACACACAGATCACATTGAATTTGAGGCCAGTCTGCTCTGCAAAGTTAGTTTCCAGGACAGTGAGGGCTACACAGAGAAACTCTGCCTCTAAACACTATTTTGGTGTTTGCTTTTGATCTTTTGGAACTTGAGAAGGACATGAGTATTCGATGATATTGCTGAATTAATGACTTTTAGAGATGTTTTAGGGGTGAACAGTCTTCTGCCTGGACAATGCCACTAAAGGATATAAATGGGAGGAATGTACTGCACTGTGCACTGTCTGGAAACTACTTAAACAATGGTGTGTGTGTGTGTGTGTGTGTGTGTGTGTATTAGGCTGTGTATCAGTGTGTTCATGTGTGTGTCAGTATTTGAAGAGAGAACAGAGATGTAAAATAAAAGTGGTTGTGGACATTTGATGCTGATATATAGTCATTTCTCATACAGTCCTTTCAATTTTCCTTGTGGCAGTGAAATTTTTTTAATTAAAAAAACCAAAACAACAACAACAACAACCATCTTGTTTTACAGGGAAAGATCACAAGAATGAGAAAGGAGAGGAGATAAAGAAAATTGTCATTGTGCAAAACCCACAGCTTCCTTAGGCCAGACTTTGTGCTGTCATTCCTAGCCCCCTTTCTTCAATGTGACTTCTACAGGTGTCCCATGACTCTGTTAAAAGACTGGCAGAAGGTTCTAAGTGAGTATGGTCCTCTCTGCTGCCCCATTTTCACATTGTTCTGTAGATTGAGAGGAACCCTTCCTGGTCCTTCTAGTAAATCATCATTGTCACGGACTGAGGTTTTCTGGAACAGAGCGGTTCACCTTAAAGTCCTGAGAGACACTCCTGAGCCCGGCGCCGTCGTAAGCTTCAAGTTTATCATCTCAAGAGGAGAGCTTAGCTGGTCCCTGCATTTCTCTAAGAATTCGGGTGAGAAACCCTCCATGCCATCCCAGGAGAGCGCCCTACTCACCTTTGTAAATGTCTTTGGAATGCCATCTTATAGGCCCACAGCAAAAGCTGTGCTGTCCCTGCCACCGTGGAGAAGGCCTTAGACAGACTTCTCGAGAGAGGCACATGGAAGTAAAGCCAAAGATCATACAAGAAAAGCTTGAAGGGAACAGTGACCTTGGCCTAAGGAAGACAAGTTCTGTAGAAGACCGAGGAAGTCTCCAAAT
Source organism: Apodemus agrarius (assembly GCA_964023405.1). Lineage (NCBI taxonomy): Eukaryota > Metazoa > Chordata > Mammalia > Rodentia > Muridae > Apodemus > Apodemus agrarius. The sequence goes on from OZ030024.1 coordinate 45,316,401, forward strand.
GTCTACTAAAATACAAAAGGGAAACTTGAGGTGTACTCTCTGGAGCCAATAGATGCCAGGGACTGGTCAATTTTGAACGTGAAATAACTTTATGCCCCCGCGGGCAGTCGGCTCTCCACCAAAGGCAGACTGAACACAGCGGCTACACTTCTATTAAGTGGGGACTCTCTCCCACATAAGCGAGGCGTCAAGCGAAGCAATGACTCCAGAATGGGATACTCCTCCCTTCCTCTCTTCTTCAACTGTCTGCTGCAAGAGAAATTTCTTTGACATAGGACCAATAGCAATCACGCCTTGTCCTCTCCGTGGCCTACAAACTGGGCTGTTGACAGACCCATGAAAGCCTGTCACCCCTACACAGGAAGTGGTAACGAGAGACGAAGGTGCCTCTGGGGAGTCGTCTACCCTCCCCGTGGTCTCTGTACATCCTTCCTGCAATCCCTAGGTTCCTTAGACAGCCCGCTGAAAAGAATTCACAGTCTCTCCGGCTCCCAGCAGAGAAAGCTTGGAGCTCTGTTGTTGGAAATAGCTTCCAACCTGCATCTCAGGCAGGTATTTTTAGGTTCTGTCTTGAAGACCCAGAAACTTTCGTACATTTCAGCGTCTTTGTCTAGAGCCACTGCAACCCCAGACATGTCATTGAAAGGGGGTATAATTGTGGTCTCCTCCACCCAGCAATCTGAGCTTGTCTGAAAGGAGCTTCCTGCTGTGCAGCAGGGGGGTTAGAGAGCCTTTTCTGGCAAGAGAAAGTCAAAATGGATTTTTTAAAATAATAATATGTTGATCAAGAAGAGGAAAAAAAAATCCGGAGGCGAGGGGGCTGTGCAGTGGGCTGATCTGAAGAGGAGGGTTACCTATTGTTTTGAAACCTGGTCTCAGTGCTTCGTGGCAAAGCTACAGAATTCAAGCTTGGAAGAGATACGCTCTCACATTAGAGCTTAGGGGATAAAAAAAAAAACTGCTCGGAACCATCAGTGTTAGATCAATGGCTGTTATTAATATGAGGCTTTCCTGGGAGCAATTATGACTGTCAATTACTAGGCATAGCCTGACACTGAAACTAGAAATTGAAAACCTAAAGTGATACTGGGCAGGTATAGGATTTGACAGGGGCAGGCCAGTGGTACATCAGAGCTGGAAGAGGGGATGTTTTTAAGTTCAAAGGTCACGAGGACCATCTTAGACAGGTCAACAAAGGTAACATGGCACTGTTCCTGGGACGCCGTTAAAAAATAAATCCTAAGGGCTGACTAACTTTAGAGTGCTTGATCCTAAATAACTGACTAAAAGAATCCCAGATGCCTTCAGCTCGTGTGAGCATGAAAAGCTACCTTCATCGAGTAGCCCTTAGGATGATCAAGCCCGTTGTCAATGTTCTTTGAAATTATATAGCAAAGCAATGTTGACTGAGGGGAAGGGTATTGTGGTGGCGGTGGTGGGACTGATTTGATTAAATAAATGCTAGGTTTTCCCCCATAAGAGTAAAAAAACAAAGCAATTGTTCACAGTATCCACCCTGCAGATCACTAGCCACTGATCGTCAAAGTTTACCTCGAGCAAAAAGCAAGCACCTGATCTAAATGTGGGACTGACGGAAGACCAGAGGACAGTCACAGTATCCGAAGGATTTCCTTCAGGAACCTGCCACCATCAGAGGCCAAAGTTCACTTTCGTAGACTGAAGATAAAGGGCCTCAGAGATTTACAGAGCTCAGAGTTGAAAACTAAAGAACTTCAAGATGACCCCAACAACACATAAACTCAAAGGGTGTTTCTGAAGACATGAGGTCATCTCTTGCTGGAGAAAGTCTTCACCTGGTGGGGGCTGAGATGAAAAGCATTAGGACATATGCCCTGGACTCTGAGTCAATCTCTCTCTCTCTCTCTCTCTCTCTCTCTCTCTCTCTCTCTCTCTCTCTCTCTCTCTCTGACAATCTGTTTCTGTCTCTGTCTGCCCTGTCATGTCTATCTCTCTTTCACACCACACACACACACACACACACACACACACACACACACACACACATACCCCATACTCCCCAAACCAATACCTGTCAACATTTAAGGACAATTTACTATGTGTTAATCTGAATACTGAAAACTTTTACCTGATCTCCTAACTATTCCCAATCATACCTCGTTATGAAGATTGAGTAGTCAAGCTTCATAAAATGCCCCATCTGGCTCAAGGGCGAACAGCCCTGACTGGGCACACCTTAAATTCTGATGCCTGACCTGGATTCTTGGCATTAGGCCACAGACCCTTCTCCAAACACTCAGCTTTGTTTTCTTTTCATGGCAACTGGATGAACACCTCTGTCCTTGACATTCAGGAGGAACAGTTAAGGCCCTACGAAAGTCCCTCAGGAAATTCACGAGTAAATCAGATCTGAGTATGGCCCAGACTGAGGTTCTGTAACTAAACAGAAGTTGGAGTCCCACAACCCACTCTTCTAGCAGCCTACTGCAGAGCTGGGCACACAGCTGGCAAGAGAGAGAGTGAAAACTCTGAGGGAAGCTGGGTGTGGTGGCTCACACCTGTAACTTCACCATTGAAGAAGGAGACAAGAGGATCCTGAGTTCAAGGCCATCTTTGGCTACACAATAAGAGAATCTCAGAGGAGGGGAAAAAAACTTCTAAGGGAAGATACCACGACACAAATGCTGGTCAAACCTTGTAGCCCTCAGAGTCTTGTGGGAGTCAGAAAATTATTTTAAAGATTTAAGAAGGCGTGAGTGGCCCACAAACATAGTGAGAGTTCAGAGCTGAGTGGAGACGTGGCTTCCTGCTACCTTATGCTAAAAAAGCAGAACAGAATAAAGGAAAGTTAATTAAGTCCCAGCTTAGAAGCTAAGAGGACTTTGCTCCTGAGTGGGAGGAAATTAGCCTAGGGTTAGAAGCAAGCTCACTGTGGCCGGCCTTTTTTTAGCTTTAGTTTCCATCCTCTGCCTCGGTGGTGAGATCAGAGACTGAGGGATGCAGGAAAAATGAGTCTCAGCTCCCGGGGATCTGCAAATTGCTCCCTCTCCGGACTGAAACCGTGTGGCAAGCATAGGCAAGCCCCAAGCAAGAAGCAGAGGAGGCTATGGCTCGTTCCAATACCGTCCAGGAGTCTTTCTTCTGTCTTGCTATTTGTCTGTCTGCATTGACTTCTTTTTGGAGGCTAAAAGGAGGCTATTACAGATCGTTAATGACATTAGCAATTTAATAAAGCACAACTCATATGTAAAATAAATGGAATTGTACATCTCCCCCCACCGTCTGTTCTTTGCAATATGTGCTTTTGAGCAAGCCCCCAAAATAAAATGCAGTACATAAGAATCAACGCCACCATTATCATCAAATCCCAGAATGCTTAAAAGATGTTGAATAAAATATATGCCCTTACAGTTGCTGTTACAGATCTTGCTCTATAATCGTGTCTATTCCTGTTCTCGTCCCAATGAAGCTCCCGGCTTCAAAGCCACACAACTTTATTAAGCATCTCTCGTACTGGCTGATTGTTCTCAACAGGATGGTGGGTCTTCGAGGCTCAAAGTGAGTTTCTCTGAGATCCCAAATGAGTTAGACAACTTTTTTTAAAAAGATAATTTATTTATTTGTTTTATGTATATGAGTACACCACCATTGCTCTCTTCAGACACACCAGAAGAGGGCATCAGACCCCATTACGACAAAAGTGAGCCAACATGTGGTTGCTGGGAATTGAACTCAGGACCTCTGGAAGAGCAGTCAATGCTCTTAACCACTGACTGAGCTATCTCTCCAGTTATGTCTCTGAGTTAGACACTTTATATGGATGCTAACATGCCCAAGTCTTCTAGCTCCATAAAGGGCTAAAAAGAAGTGAGAAGTGAGACCCCAGATGCTCCCAGCTTCAGTCCATCACACACCACCTCCCTGGACATGATGGCTGGATTCTCTCAACCCTTATGTTTTTTTCCATTCAAGTTGGGGAAAATCAAGACAAAAAAGAAAGAAAATAAAGAGCATGAAACCAGGGCAGCCCAACAAGCATGTGTAAATGTCAGGTTGTATGAGCGAGTTATAATTAGAGTCCAAGATGACAGATAACTATAAAATCAGATTGGTTCCTTTCCACGTGGAAGGAAAACATAATGTTGTCATCCAACCCAGGCTTTTTTGTAAATTGAAATTACAGTTTTATTTGGAGCTATTTTTAAAGGTCCATTAATTAAAAACTGGAAGCCAAACCAATGCAAGAAATTCCGTAAATGGTGTCAGATTTGATGATCACCAAGGGTAACAAGCACAAGACAATGCCATCCAAATATCAAATGGCCTAAATCTAGGTTTGTTTGCTTGTTTGTTTTTTTTATTGAAAATAAACAAATTCAGGGGCAAAAAAAAAATAAGAAAAGATATGTGCAAAATGTAATGATAATGCTTGACTTCTAAACAGCCAAGGAAATTATAGTCATCACGCATGGGGGAAAGAACAAACACCTCTTAATTGCATTTCATTATAACGTACCTTTCTTTGCTCAGTTGTATATATTAATTATAAAAATCGTGGTGCAGAATTGAGGTTCTACAATAGTTTCCCCCTTCCTCTCTTAATTCTGTCTGCAGCAGGATGGGAGAACAATATCATCTGTCATCTGTAGAAAGAGCTTTCAAAGACAAAATCATAAAAAGAATGAAAGGCTATTATACAAAAAAAAAAAAAAGAAAAAGAAAAAAAAGCTTTGATTTCACAGATTTCCTACTTATTAGTGTTTAAGGTTATCCATTCTTGGAGCGAAGTATCTTCTCATATTGGGGTGTGTGTGTGTGTGTGTGTGTGTGTGTGTGTGTTCAGGTTACAACAGTTTCTGATAACTGGATCTCATGACTCCATATGTACCGTGTAGATAGGCTACACAGTAGCTAGTGGTGGAGGGGGCAGAGAAGAAAAGATATGCTATTATGCAGGCTTGAAGACTTTTCCAAGATGAGCAAAATAGAAAGCACTAGGCTGGATGTGAAGTCCCGGTGCTTCATTGAGGATAACTGAGTATTCTCTCCATCTGTAGATGATGGACTTGAAGCACAAGAAAGACCAGAGGCAGATATAAGCACATACCTTGCCAGAAACTTGAAGAAACTGGTCAGATCCATCTGGTCCACAAGATTTAAGATGAGGTTTAAAGAGAAAACTGGAATTATAATCCAGGCGTTGGGGAGATATATGTGAATAATTACAGTTTTCTGGGCAGAGTTCCACAAGGTCCTGCCTCCTTAGCTGAAGTTAACTGTAACCATCATCTCCTTGGCTCTTGCTGCTTGATGGATGTATAGTCTAAGGAGCAGCAGCCCCTGGGGATTGTTGGAAATGCAGACACCCTCTCTACCCTACCCTCACACCTGTAATGAGAATGGACACCAGGAGCCCCATGTGACACTCAGGTACTTAGATGTGTGAAATAGGCTGGTTTGGGTAGTGAAGCGATAATAAGTAAAGCCACACCCATATCCCCATCCTCACTAACATTAGCCTTTCTATTTCCTCATGTCCTTTGTAGAAGAAATGCACAAAGATGAAGTTTATCTGACAAATTTCCCTTTCCTTTTTTTTTTTTTAAAAAAAAATTCTCAAAGAAGAATTTAAACGAGAGAAGAAAATGTATTTCTTCATAGGGAACTGCATGACTCTGTGACACATCTCCCTGTTGTGAAATCTAAAAGGCACTTTGATGGGCTGGTGACCCTCTTTCTGAGGGCCTGTCCCAGATGGTGTGAGAGTTGAGCAGCATTGAGAAATGCCAGTATCATCCTTCCCCAAGCTATGACAATTACAAGATGGCACCGAATTGGGCATGGTTGTCTACACTGTCAACACAGCACTTGGGAGACCGAAGCCAGAAATTCCAGGCTAGCCTATATCATGAAGACTAAGTGACATACTCATGTGGAGGGGACTGAACTGGGACTCTGCAGAGCCCAGATATGTCTCCCAAGTCACCGGCCCCATCAAAGTGCCTTTTAGACTAGTCTAAAAGCAAGAATATGGTCTTGAGCTTGCAAGGTTAGGTTACCTGTCACTAGTTGAAAGGCAAAACAGAACCACTATCCTGCAGGGTGCAGCCCGAACCCTCTACACTGATGACCCACAGACATCTGTAGCCTCTGGAACTGATTCTCCCATTCCCTTGCCCCAGTGATGGAGGACAGACTTGGGACTCATATCCTGGATTTGCCTTAGGAAAACACAGAGCACTGATCTGCCCACCAGAGTGGAAGTGGCCAATAGGAAGCCATTGCTTCAAAGCTCTTGGGACTCAAATCCTGGCTGGTCAA
>OZ030024.1:45327700-45387700 GCA_964023405.1 Apodemus agrarius
TGCTACTCGGATGATGCTAGTGTCGACTAAAGCTTCCCTCTCCGTTTCCCTTCTTGGCTTCTTCACCCAACCACTTCGGGTATCAGGTGCATCTTTGGGGCATTCTGAGCTTTCATTTGGTTGTTTCCTCAACTGGGTGTGCATCTGTTCGTGTTTTGTCCAGCAGATACTTCTCACCTGGAAAGCACCTACCTTGCAGGTATGAGAACCCAGACCCCATATAAGATGCCAAGAATATGCTCATAATCCCAGCTATCCGGGCTGGAGAGATGGCTCAGTGGTTAAGAGCACTGACTGCTTTTCCAAAGGTCCTGAGTTCAAATCCCAGCAACCACATGGTGGCTCACGACCATCTGTAATGAGATCTGATGCCCTCTTCTGGGGTGTCTGAAGACAGCTACAGTGCAGTTACATATAATAAGTAAATAAATCTTTTAAAAAAATATACATATATATACATGTGTATATATATGTATATATACATATATACATATACATACACATACACATACACATACACACACACATACACACACATATATGTATATATATATGTATATATACATATATATACATATATATATATATATGTATATATATATATCATTATCCCAGCTATCATGAAAAGGGAAACGGTAGAAGGATGTCTGGACTTCCAGGCCAATAAAAACCCCGTCTCAAGCAAACAGTGGCTGGTGCCTGAGGAAAAACACCTAAGGTTGTCTCACACACACACACACACACACACACACACACACACACACACACATGCACGCACAACCGGAAGGCATCTCTGTTAAGACGCAGTAGAAACTTACTGAGCAGGCACCGAGCTACACACCGGAGCAGAGTTAGATGGTGAGGCAAGCACGCTCCGTGATGGGGTGGGGCTTTGACTTCCCTCTGTCCTGCATCTGTAGATTTGGAGCGTGTCAGAAACAGTCTTCAAGCGATGCAACCGGCCAGATCGTGAGCTTTCAAGCCCGAATCCACAATGCTGGGGACTACCCAGAGCGAGGGCCAGGCGACTGTGAGCACTCTACTACCTTTCATTATGATAAATCCACTCCACCAGTTGACAGAAAGATACTATAGCCAGCCCAAACACGTGTGGGCAGTGGAGAAACAGATTTTTCCCCTCATCTTATAAGCATGGAGCCGTCTCTCTGGTCTCTAATCTCCTTTCTTAAGTCCTTGTGCAGGACTGAGGCACTCTTTTTGATGTATTATATTGATGTTATATTCTCATAAAAACCTGCCAAGACCCATCTTTGATTGTCTCCTGACTTGTTATCTCTACATATTTAAGTATTTGGGGTTTAAGGCTTTGCAAAAAAAAAAAAAAAATCATGTATTCAAATGAATGTTTCTGCTCTTTATTGATAGCACCTCCAGCCTGCTGATTAACTTTTCAATCAACGCTGCCTATAGCATACAGGCTGCTTCAGACAACAACTGGCAAAGGCACTTAGCGACTCCCTTGAAGCTTCTAGCTGCCCCTCAGGAAGTGTTGGAAACTGGTTTCTGTCCTCTTGCACATGCTCAGAAAAGTGCTATGACTCAATGAAAACTCCCTTCATCCACGGGAGCTCACAGGAATCCCTAGAATTCACCTACTAAGTACAGAGTAATGGACTGGTGAGTGAGGGCACTGTAGACTGTTTTCACAGACTTACGCTGTGTCAGGTAGAATGTTCGGCGCGGATTCTTGCTCTGTTGTGACAGGCTCACTGCTTTGCTGTGGAGCAGTGTCAGAAATCTAAGGTTATGTATACCTGGGGGTTCCAAGCCCACCTGGATCACTATCCCCCTAACAACCTCCGTGTATGGGACTTTCCTTTCTTTTTTTTCCAAAGATCTAACATGCAAAGATGACCTTACCCGGGTAGTAGGCAGACGAGAGAAACAGAAATGACACCCTGGCCATCCACCTGAAGAATCAGGAACAGGGATGGGTGTTGCCCTTCCAGAAAGTCTGCCTTACTGACTGATAATCTGAGAAATACTTTGAGCCTATTCTGTTTCCCACCAGCACTGAAAATCCACCCTTGAGCTCTAAACTTCTGGAAGGTTCGTCTGAGAGAATAGCAGTGACTAAGGGGCCAACACAAGGCTGTCAGGTCCCTGTCCCCACAGCCAGAAGGCTGGCTTCCTGCAGCCAGGAATCCACCATCCTTTGGGATCTCTGATACCTACTGACTCAGTCTACCTATAGGTATCAGCAGTTGGGTGATGTCTTAGTTGGGGTTTCACTGCAGTGAACAGACACCATGACCAATGCAAGTTTTATAAAAGACAACATTTAATTGGGGCTGGCTTACAGGCTCAGAGGTTCAGTCTATAGTCATCAAGGCAAAAACATGGCAGCATCCAGGCAGATATGGTGCATGAGGAGCTGAGGGTTCTACATCTTCATCTGAAGGCTACTAGTGGAAGACATGACTTCCAGGCAACTAGGGTGAGGGTCTTAAGTCCACACCCACAGTGACACGCCTACTCCGACAAGGCCACACCTCCTAATAGGGTCACTCCCTGGGTCAATCATATACAAACCATCACAGGTGAACTCCTCTCCCTGAGTGGCGGTGCTACAGGATGCTTCGGTGACAGCTTGCCTGGGAAAATAACTAGTGTGGGAAAGCTCCCCTGGGGGGAAGGAGAAAATCCCTCCAGTAGGCGTGGTCTTAGGCAACCGGTGATGAGGGCCTCTTGACTGGCACCCCAGTTGCCAATCTCTCATCCGTTTACCCCTCCCACATCAGCACCCAGAGCATTTTGATGCAGAAAGGTAAAGGTGTGCTGATGACAGCCAAGTTCTCCTAGACTCAAATTTCAGTCTTCGCCCTGATTTCTATTCTTGTGATTTAATTTCCTTCTTGTCCGACAGAATTAAATACCAAATACCATTCCCAGGTCTTCTAAAGTCCAATCTCCCAAATGCTTTGTTTCCAACTTACATAAACGTTCAAATTTCCTCTTCCCCTGCTCAAATTTCTGCCAAAGCAGAGAACAGTGGTGAAATTTTTGAAGATAATTAACATATCAGATATCTGTAATAAAGTAATCATGCATTTCTCGGATCATGAGACTCTGGTTAGCTGTTATTAATCGCAAATATTATTCGTGTCATTTGTAATACTCTTGTTGGCGGCTGGTTTTCATGCTTGGCGGATTCTGGCTGGAAGTCTCCGGCTCCGGGCACAAGGCCCCTCGCACCCCACCTCCAGACAAGAGGCCAGACCTGATAGTGTCTTGTTGTACACAGTGGACCTTCAGGGAAAACAACACTGGGGGAAGTCATTATCTATTCACACTGGACCGCCTACAAAAAAAAAAAAGTGAGAAAAATCACCTTCTCGGGACTCACATGAGAAGCATAATGTAGTTAATATTAAATAAAGGGATTGGGCAACTGGCCTCTTTTTTACAGTGTGCGCTTATGTGTCCTTGATCAGGGCCTGTTTTGTTTATGATTAATGAATGACTCACCTTGAGCTATGTTCCAGTCAATGCGTGCCTCATTATGAATCTGAAGAGGTCGTTTGTACCGTGGACTTAAAATAAAAACCTCTTTGTACGTTCAGAAGGTTAGGAGTTTGACACTGGTGCAAAATTAGGGCAGAAAGAATCAGGACCCTGGGCGGCAGGCTTCCTTCTGAACTTTCGGAGTTGGGAGAGAAATTCTGAGTCTGGGCTTGGATTTGATAGAGGTCCCTTGGGCTGGCCGAGCCGTGTAACTGAACTGTACCTGAGGTGCTTCGTGTCTTTGGGATCCACGTGGGGAAAGGCCCTCTCCAGTGCTGGAAAAGGGCAAACAAAGGGAACTTTCTACCTGTGCACATAAACTTTGTGTGCCCCAAGTCACGAGGCACAAGAATTTAGGCCAGGCCAGGGCTTTGTCTTCGCTCCACATTGTCTAAGGACACTTCTTTTGATGACCCCTTTTCTTCCTTAGACCCCTTTGTCAGGCTGGACATGGACATCAAATATAAAATGCTTGCCCAACCCTAGGTTAGATAGCCAGTGCCACAAAATGTGAGAAAACTACAAGTCTCTTATCACATATGCCGGAGTGCATTTCTGACTTCATTTAGATACATTGTTTTGCAGTGTGATCTATCAGATCCAACAAAACCCAAGACCCAGTTCAGAGCAGAAGATATAATAATAATAATAATAATAATAATAATAACAACAACAACAACAACAACAACAACAATGTGTACCCTTGAGTACTCAAGGGACTAAGGCAAGAGTCTGGACTACATATCAATATCCTGCCAAAGAGAGGAAGGCATCTGGAAAAGATAGGAGGGTAGGAGAAAGAATAAAGAAAGCCAAAAAACAAACAAACAAACAAACAAACAAAATAAAACAAAACAAAAAGACAGAGGCAAAAGCGAAGGAGGAAGAGTTGAGTGCACTAATAAGCCTCTGAAAACAAAATGCAGGCATCCGTACTTCTCATTGCATGTGAGTGTGTGCCCATGCCCAAGCATACACCTATGAACGAAGACGCTGGGGGAAGAGAGGGAGAGAGACAGTGCCCAGCAGGCAGAGGGCAGTCCACAGGCCCGTGCAGATTTCTTCTGCACTTCATAGGTGGGACCCAAGTTCACATGCCTGAGACAGGCGCTCATGGTGGGAAGTGAGCTTTCAGACTCTCCATCACCTCCAGCAGTGCCACAGACATGTGGTCTGGCCACCTGTGGGCCCCACCACAGCTCAGTTAATGATTTTTCCACAGGGGTCTGTGCGCTCAGTTGTGCATTCAAATGAGTGCTTGTCACACAGACATAAAAGCTTATGCACGGACAGGGCTTGGCGGTTGACGAAGGCTCCCCACTTCATGGTAGACATAGTTCATTAGTCACCTACCCAACTTTTTATTAAGGCCAGGTTATTGCTTTATGTGTGAGAGAAAATGTGTCCTTTGATCACAGGCATGGAGATGGGATTAAATAACAGCCGCTCCCAGGCCAGAGCCTCAGCCCTGACTTCCCTGGCTCTGCCACCTTGGCCAGGCCATCTCCTCTCCGCCCTTAGTGCTGTTGCTATAAAATGAGACAGCTTTGGACTAGACAGACCTTAAAGTTATCTCTTATGGTCATGCTTGTGGTCTGCGATTCTTCTACAAACAATGTCCGGCTTGTCAGCGTTCTATAGCTCTGTTTGAATACGAAGTAAGAAACATCTCTTCAGTGTGTTCTTGGCAAACTTGAGTCTTGCTTTGCCAAGACTGAATTCAGAGACTCAATGGCTGGTCCTTCTCCAGAGTCTCCCTTTCCTCGAAGTCCTGTGTACTAAGCTTTTTTTGACTTCCGTCACTAAATGCCATCAGAGTTGGACAATGCGTGGCCACCACAGGCCAACTGAAACCAAATGTTTACAACTACGGTACATGCCTCTTGCCTTCTGAGTTCCCCAGGGAAGCTTCCTAGAGTCCTCTTCCCAAGGACGATGCCAGACACAGTGTTCTTACAGACATTTCAGAACGGACAGTGAGTGCCAGAGCAAAGCAGACACCCAACAAACGTCCTTAATAGACTTTCCACAAATTATCATAGAACATCCTTCAAAGATTCACTACCCAAACAACTTTTAAAGTATGCTATAAAAGGAGAGAGTTTTGATGGATTAAAAAAATAAAGGTGTATTTCACCCCATACCATTCTTCCATTCCCCCAAAGGCTCCTAACAGATTAAGAAAATGGAGGTGTGAAAAGATGCATCGTGGTTCTGCTTTGTCACGTGCCACGGTGACAGCCATCGTCTACAGTGTCTGAAAGGCTAAGACCCTAGCTTGAAGACACTAGGTCTCCAAAGAAGCAATAATCGAATGAGAATTTTGTCCTTAAAATCACAAGCTGGCTTTCACCTCTCTATAAGCCCACCCAGTAACCTCACCTAGCATGTGTCATAGGCCAAAACCATCATGTCCAGGAACCCTGCATTGCTTTGCTTTCTATTGCTGTGATAAATGCCATGACCAGAAGCAACCCAGGAAGGAAAACTCTTGTTTCATCCAAAGGGCTTTTTTCTTCCTGCTGCTGTGTCCATCATGAAGGCAAGTCGGAGAAGACAGGCCATAGAAAACTCAAGGCTTATTGATTTGTTCCCCATGGCTTACTCATCCTTTCTTCCTTCCTTCCTTCCTTCCTTCCTTCCTTCCTTCCTTTCTTTTTTTTTTTTTTTTTTTTTTTTGGTTTTGATTTTTCGAGACAGGGTTTTTCTGTATAGCCCTGGCTGTCCTGGAACTCACTCTGTAAACCAGGCTGGCTTCGAACTCAGAAATCTGCCTGCCTCTGCCTCCCAAGTACTGGGATTGCAGGCGTGCACCACCAGTGCCCGGCTCTCATCCTACTTTCTTATGTAACCCAAGACCACCTTTCCAGAGATGGCGCTGCACATAATGAGCTGGACAATCCCTCAGTGATCAGTAATCAAGAGAATGCTCTGCTCCACAGGCTTACCTACCGGCCAGTCTTTGAAATAATTTTTTTCTCAAGTGAAGTTCTCTCTTCCCATAGAGCTCTAGCATGCATCAAGTAGACAAAACAGTGGCCAACACAGACCTTAAAGACCATGGCTGGAAAGTCCCTTAAGAATGGGGTTTGAAAAGAAATTTGTATGGCTACCCAACGTGTATCTGTCTCATTTGTCCAGGGACCACAAGACTAATGAATGAGTCAAATCCCATTTAGTCCTTAATTTTGTTGCTTCTGGTGATTTACATGATGCCAATTTCCTGAGAACTGGAGGACCCAGTGCACTCTTGAGTGCTTCTCTGTCTTTTCTCAGGGTCCAGATGCACTGGGCTCTGGGGCTATGCTCTGGCCTGCTTTCATAGTGAGGAAAAAAGGTTCCACTTGCTTTTCCCAAATGTCTTCCCGACTCTCTTCTTCTACTCCTCCCAACCACCTCCAAGCCAGACCATTTACCTAGAGGTGTCTGTAGAGGTCAGCTTGTAAAGGCTGCAGAGGGAGTGGGGACAGAGAACTCAGTTCATTCTTGCTTTCAGGTCCAAGCACAGAGCCAGCCATTCCTTCATCAAGCTGGCTCACAGCAGAGGGCCCTCCGTTCTCTTTCCAGTACCAGTCAGTTTCTGGCTTTGCTAAGCAACGCTATTTCCTTTGCCAGTCAATCAACCGTCCTTCTTGGCCCACGCTGCTCAGCGTGACTAGCCCCAACTCCGAGGCCCCAGGCTACTATGTCCCTTACCTGTGGCCAGTTAACCCATGCACCCCTTTCTACAGAGGGACCAGTTGAAAGAGCTCACATCATTCAAACAAGCCAGGGAGAACTCTGGGCAAGCTCCAACAGCAATTGGATAAAGGAGACTCTCTAGTCAGGAGCCAGGCTGGTATAAGGGTTTGTAAGCTGTGGTCCTAGATATTCCAGAGCTAGCAGGACACAGGAAAGCAGAGAGGAGAAAGAAAAAGTCCACACCTCAACCCTACCACCCCAGTCCTGTCCCCTTCAGTTACAAGGGACAAGAATTCTACTGATTTTTCCCCTCCATTGTCAGACTAAAACCTATTTCTTTGCATTGGAGTAGGGTTCCTTGCACTTAGGATTGCCCTAAGTAGCTGAACTGTCATCCCTCCTCTGTATGCTCCTTCAGGGCTTTCAAAGACTGGGACAGACCACCTCTCCATGAGGGGCCTGGTGTCTTCCCACTACAAATGGACAAGGAGAGGATCCTGCTGAGATGTGCACTCTCTGCCTCTGTTCTGTCATCTTCAGATGGCTGAGGAGAGGCTAGCCCCGCTCAGGACTCTGAGTACGCAGGTGCAATGGACAGATCTGATTCTGCTACCTGCCTCATGGAACCCGAGACCCTAAGCAGTTGGTAGATAAGAGCCACAAATCATGCAATTCACTGTCTGAATCCACGTGTGTACACAGAGGAAAGGCGTGGTTCAAATAGATATGGAAAGCTGGAGGCCGTTCCATGTAGACTTTGTCATTATATAGAACCCCTAAAAATGTACTAGGGAAGTGAATTGAGAAAAGACTCTGGGCAGAAGGAAGAGCAGACCTAAAGGCCCTGAGATAGGAAGCAATAGATTGAAGGAACATGAAACTGCCCAATGAGGCTGAAGGTCTGGACACCGGAAGTGAATGACTAGACTGGAACACAGATCAAGGAAGAGTATACTACCATATAAAGGCATTTGGGGATTTTAAGAAGCAATGTGATATGACTTTTTTTCTCTTGAGTACCGGGGATGATTTGCATCCAGGGCATACACCTGCTGGCAAATACTCTACCCAGAAGTAGCAAGTTGCAGATTCTTATTATTATCATTATTTTACTTTTTGAGACTGAATCTTGCCAAATTATCCAGGATAGTCTCAAACTGTAGTGGGATAGTGTAAGCCGAACTGTAATGGGATCACAATCTTAGGCTTCTGTCTGGCTGTGCACGTAGGGAGCTGAAATCCTCCTAGAAGCTCAGCTTGCCTCGTGACTCTATCAGAGTCATCTGGGGTCTGGAGACAGAGCCCAAAGCCCTGTGTTCTCCCAAATCAGGGCAATGGTGAACCAATAGACAAGACACACTTGCTGCAGTGGGATTACTGGATTATCCGTTGATTGGCAGTCTACAGTCTCTGCCCTTTCTGTGTGCTTTCCTCCTCTGACTTTTGTGAGGTGGTTACACAATTTGTAATAATATTGAGGCAGAAATCGACCTGCTGTTTGTCTTGCAAAGCTCAAAACTCTGTATTGCACCATGGCTTTCAAAAAAAAATGTCTGTGTGAGAACACTCAGCAGATTCCAGAAACCTTTGACCCCTCCCCAGTTTGTTGGCTATTGTCGTTTATGTTTTTTGTAATGTTCTGAACCATTTGTACCTTAGATTATTAATCTATAACCAAACACAGCTCTGGCTGCATAAGCCTTTTCCCCAATTGAGGAGGCCAGGAACATGACCAAATCTATTAGCTTCTCTTAGAAAGCTGTCAATAAACTCATTTTAAACCCTTATCCTGGTGTCTTTAGTCTTATATTTCCTAGAATGGTCTCAAGATAAGATAAAAAATGCTGTGTCAGGGTCACTACCCATAAAGCCCAACTCAAAAACTGAGTTTGAAAACCTGTTATTCTTTTTCCACATTAGAATACAAAAAGGGCCAAAAAGAAAATAATTACTTATTGCTATCTGCCTTCTATTTCCACACACAAATATATGTCATAGCGCCAGACCTCCCTTTTAGCACATTCACAGTATAAATTAATAAACAGTCTTAATGGCTATATTGATGAACTATAGAGAGATAAGAAAAGTTCTAGACTTAGTCTAGAAAAATAAAGTCAAGCCTCACCATGCAGAATGACACATGAAGCATCACCAACCTGTGACACAGTTAGACACCTTTCTGAGTCTATGAATCTGTTTCCCATTTCCTTATGTATTTAATTTGGACAACAGTATGTATCTCACACAAAGTCTCCACTGGTGGATATTTACTGAGCACCTACAATATCCCTTGCATGTCCGCAGTCAGTGGAATGCTAAGCCCATATCATCCTGAACCTGCTCCTCTCCTTGGAGAAGAAAGCATAAGTGAATAAGCTGACAGTCAGATGGTAACATCATTATGAAAAAAATAATAAAGATAAAGAAATGGAAGGGTAGAAGGAGATGATGAAGGAAAGAAGGAAGAAAGGGGGTAGAAGGGAGGAGGAGATGGGGAAGAGAAGAAGAAAGGAGGAGAGGGGAAGAGGGAAAAGGAAGAAGTAATGGCAATGATAATGACAAGAACAATGCTGATGACCATGGAAAGGCAACGACAATGACGATGATGATGATGATGATGATGATGATGGTGATGGTGATGACAGAAAACAAATAAAGGAAACTGCAATTAAACTTCAGCTGTTTCCTCCAACAGGTTTGGTCTCCAACGAGCCAACATTTAAATCCAACATTACTAAGAAGAAAGGGGTGGCAACAGGGGGATGATCAATGAGAAGACATTAAGAAAGGAATCGAAGCAGAGAAGAATGGAGGAAGACAGTAGAAATGGCTATGGGAAGACAGTGGGAATGGCTTGGAAAGACGGTGGGCGTGGCTGTGGAAAGAAGGTGGGCGTGGCTATGAAAAGAAGGTGGGAGTAGCTATAGAAAATGGTGGAGGTGGCTGTGGAAAGATGGTGGGAGAGGCTATGAAAAATGACGACGACGGGAGTAGCTGTAGAGAGACAGTAGGAATAACTGGAAAGACAGTAGGAATAACTATGGAAAGGCAGTGGGAGTGGCTATGGAAAGATGGTAGAAATGGTGTGCAAAGGTAGGTAGGGTCAAATTCAGTATTTACAGGGCTCAATAAACAATTTGGTCTTTAGCCTAAATTCAATGGCTTGTCAATAGAATAGAATCCATGGACAAGCAGTTAAAAAAAAAAGCAAAACAAAACTTGGTTAAAGACAATGGAGAGTCTTGCTTGTGGATGGAAAGTTTTAACTTATAGGGTATGCAGGGTAGAAATCAAGAAGTGACTGGACTCTGATCCTGCTGCTCATGGTAAAGACATCGCAGCAGGAGCGAGCAGCAGTTGCCAATCACAGGGCACTGACCCAGAAGCAGAGGGCTAAGATCTACCTTCTGCCAAGAGTGCCCTAAATGTTATGGTTTAAATAAGATACAAGTTTATTTCCTGAATGGCCCAGGACTAAAATATTACGTCAGTGATATCAGTGGCCCATATCCTGTCTCCCTTCCACTCAGAATCTCTCTCAGCTTGCTGCAAGGTAGCAGGGAAATGTAGTTTTTAGCTGTCCAAAACTTTTCTAAGTCTAAAAGGATTTTATGAGAAAAATAATTTTGGTTTCCTCCATACTTCCAACCTTGGGCAAAATAGCTATAGATATTTTTAGCCCATAAAGATGTTTTATGTCCTCAGAGGATCTACACACTAGCAAATAAATGATTAGCTCACTAGGAAAAGTAGTGAATTGACACATCATCCTGTGTTGACTTTTTTTTTCTGTGCGTTCCTTAGATCCGTACTGCACACAAATAGCAGCTTGGTTTTTGTTGTTGTTTGTTTTTTGTTATTGTTGGGGTTTTTATTTTGTTTTTTTTTTTTTTGTGTGTGTGTGTGTGTAAAGTAACTGCATAGACACAGCAGCACACCTCTTTAGGTCCAAGATTTGGAAGGAAGGCCGAGCAGCCTGACTTTGAAGCCAGCATGGGCTTCAGGGAGGCTTTGTCTCAAATACAAAGGCAAGAGGTTGGAGGGATGGCTTAGTGGCTAAGAGTACTTATCACTCTTCTGTAGGACCAAGGTTCAGTTCCCAACACCCCCCTGGTGGCTCACAACTGTCTGTAACGCAAGTCTTATGGCTCTTCTGGCCTCTGTAGGCACCAGGCATACACACAATACATATGCATACACTCAGGCAAAACATTCATACATATGAAATACAAATAAAAATAAATTAATCTTTCTTCAAGAGAACAACAGCAAGCTACACGACATACCCTGAACAAACGGGACATATCTGCATTTTAACATTTCTCTTGGAGATATTTTCTCAGAAAGGAAAACAGATTTACATTCCGAGCAGTAGACTCTTCTTCTTGGTCCTCTTACCCTTGCATTGGTAACAATTTCAAGTCATCTGTTAGGAACTCAGAGTGTCATTTTGTATTAAAATAATTATAGCTCATTCATTCATAAATCTGTACCTTTAAAAATCACCAGTCCAGCGCTGTTCTAGCTATGTTCCTGAACTTTTGCTCTATGACCCATTTTGCTGTTATATTAGTAAGTATATAAATCATTACTCTGTTCTGCTCAACAAATTTGGAGTAGGTGGGAAGAAAGGGGGAGAATAGAGGGAGGAAAATTAATAATTGGAATATATCATATGAGAAAAAAATTATCTTCAATAAAAGGGAAATGAAAACAAGTTTGGTGTGTCTACTATTTGCGTGTAGTAAACTGAAAGCAATTGAAAACTGCTCTCTACCTATGTTTAAATAAGTAAAATGAGACAATGTCTACAGAATCAATTAACCTGTATGTTCACCTAATGTAGACAGTAGGACTAGATATTGGAGACCTTTTGTTATATCATAGAAATAGTACTGGAACTGAAGTGCAGGGCAAAACAAAACATCTCGGCTCACAGTAGACTTTCAGCTGTTCTCATTCACTGCCAGGTGGCTTCCTCATCTGCAAAATGAGGGATGGGCCTAACTGCATTACTGATGCCTTGCCACTTCAACATGGCTGTCCTGTGCAGACATCACTAATCAATCACAGCATTTCTATCTCTTCTACTAAACTAAGACCTAGCTTCAGATTCTTCTCAGTGTAATCCTCATTCCCTTGCCCAGGGTTAAATCCAAAAAGAGAGAAACTTTGTCGATATCCCCCGAAGCAAATGACTTCTAGAGTCTCTACTTTTATAGATCTCTACTGTTTGAACAGGTTTGAATCTGAAGAAGTACAAAATAAAACAAAGGAAAGCTTATGTTCGGTCAATATGTTGATCTGAAATATGACAATTTGCAATTTGTACTTACTCTGGCCTTCAGATATGAAACAATCAAACTTACTGAACTTGGCTAATTAAAAAAGAAGCTCCCTTTTGAAAAGAATGATGTGTTGGTTCCTCTACCTTGAAGCAGGGCTTATAGAGCATGAATGTAAATTATATGCAAATACACTTTGGGGACCTCCCTAGTTCTTAACATCCAAACTCTACTTCTGGGGAAATGAGAAAGAGTCCGGTTTTTTTTTTTTTTGTTTGTTTGTTTTTTTTTTTTTTTCAGGAGATAACAGGGAAAGTGTCCAAACACCTTGAGGAAATCACATTTCACAATGAAATGAGCTAGCAACATTATTAAACTGACGAATCCTATGTGGGATGAGGGGTTGCATGGGTTGCATCTCTGGCTCTGAGACCATCTTATCTCTCAGATGGCTGTCCCTGCCTGGCACTGACCTGAACCAAGGTGAAGGGAAACTACCGCACAGTGTTGAAGACTCTGAATGGGAGCATGCTCCTGCTTGTATTGCAATGCCTAGTTAGACAGGGGAGAGGAGGGCACAGAGAGGAACATGACTAAGCCTGTCTGGCAGATCTTCACTGTGCAGAGTTCTCGTTAGCTGCACCAGCTGACCAGGGATCATCCTGCCTCCTTGTTTCCTAGAAGCATCATCAAGCATGTGGACAGAACTCTCCAAGCAGTTCATGCTTACAAGGTCAGGATCGATGTCAGGTTCTATTTCTGCCTCCTGGGTCTGCCTCGTGCATTCTTGTCGCTATGATTTTTCTCTTACAAACTTCGTTGTGGGAACCTGACCTTCAAGGTGATGGTCTTCAGACTGGGTGGGGCCTTTCAGAAGTTACTAAGTTATGAAGGCACTACTCTTGGGTTGGGACTCATCCTGTAAAAGACTCTTCAGATAGCTGCCTGAGTCTTGTGTCCCCGTCACTGTGGAGGGACACTGATTCACCCCTTCCAGAAGACATGGAAACGAGGGATCATCTTGGAAGCAAAGTCAAGCTTTCCCAAGTTGCTGAATCTCCTGGTGTTTTGGACTTGGCCCTCCCAAGCTCCAGAGGATCCCTGTTAGTTATCAAAGACCTAGGCTATGATATATCGTTGTGGCAACAGGAAGACAAGGAAAGCATCTAGTTCTTCTTATCTCCTTGAAGAGGTGACTCAGAATGCTCAGCTCTTCTAAGAGACCAACACATACCCACAGGGGCTGTGTGGCACACAGGTGCCTTCCGATTCACAAGTAGACCCTATCCAAAGACAGGAGAGACCCTCTGTTGGCAGCCACACTTGGGACAGTGTTCTTCATAATTTGGGGTGGGGAATAGGAGCCTGAGGGTCTGGCTATCCAGCAGGCTCTCGTTCAGGAATAGGGGAGGTGCTGTAATTCAAACGAGGAGAATCCATACAGCTACTCAATTGCCATCAAATTCCATTCTCTGGAACAGCTGTAAACGTGGCTTCTCAGGGAAGAAAAGCTGCTCCTACGTGCAGACAGACACCAACGTGCCATCCCTCCGGATGTTCTCCTACAGGCTCCTTCACGTTTTCCAAAGCATCCTTTGCCTTTTACCTTCCTCCCCTCCATATCCCCTGTAAGTTAGGCCCCTTGGGTCTCGACATTCAGTTCTGTGCACACGTTCTCATCAACCGTGAGTGCTTTCCTCTCGTTACATTGTCTATTGTTGGGTTAATTCACAAACCTCTGGACGTCTTCTTCCATATCAAGAATCACCTCGAACAGCCAGGTCATATGCCCTACTGTGAAGCAGGGAAACATGACAACACACTATTAACCAACCAAGGAAAAGTCATAGGTCACAGGCTTTGCCCACCTCTGTTGTTGGTATTACCCTAACCTCCCTGAGTTTCTAACACTAGGAATAGCTGAAGTCAGGAACAAGGAAGAAAGAACAGGAAACAAGAGGGTGGCCAAATCTGAGGGGGACAGTCACTGAAGCCGGGCTCAGAAAGTGTCCAGCTTCAACTCATCCACTGGCTAAGGCTTTGGAACTCTGTTAGGAAGAATTCGGCATGGAGAGAAATGTCTTGTATGTTTATCAACACACCAGACTTAGTAAACACAACTATAGGATAGTTGTGGGGTTTGTTGTTGTTGTTGTTGTTGTTGTTTTGTTTTGTGTTTTGATTTTTGTTTTTTGCTTTTTCAAAACAGGGTTTCTCTGTATAGCCCTGGCTGTCCTGGAACTCACTCTGTAGACCAGGCTGGCCTCGAACTCAGAAATCCAGCCTGCCTCTGCCTTTCAAATGCTGAGATTAGATTAAAGGCATATGCCACCACTCCCGGGCTGACACTTGTGTTTGAATTTCAATTAGATTGATTGGTTGGTTGATTGATTGATTGATTGATTTAAATGTGTATCAGGCAGGAGTTGAAATACACTTAAAGCAAAAAGTTTCTATGATTGTTAGTCCCAAAGTTAAATTTAACTGGGTGCTGTATTTTATCCTAACTGGGGTGGGTGTGACTTCCACATCCAGAGGGCCCCCCGGGGCAGTCTCCAGGTACCACTGAACTGAGATGCTTACTTACAAAGCAATCCTGATGCCTGAGTCCCCTTTTCCATTATGTTTTTGTTACTATGGCTGTCAGAACTTAAGGAAAGAGAGACTGATTTTCACTCAGGGTTCCAGAGGGCTCTCAGCTCGTGTGTGCTTGGCCCCAGGCCCAGAGCACTGTTAGATTAGAGAACATGGAAGGTAGAAGAGAACATGGAAGGTAGAGCTTCCTGCTCAAAGATTGCACTTCCCAGTGTTTTTTTGGGTTTTTTTTTTGTTTTGTTTTGTTTTGTTTTTTTTGTATGCTACCAGAGTCTTTTTCTCCCCTATAAAGGTTGCAGACAGCTTCCTGTGGGGATTTTCTCTCATCCACATGCATGGTATGGTTGGTTCATCTCTTGGATCTCATCCACGAGGGTGAGATCTGAGATGACCCCAATAAACACCGTCCTGTCTAATAAAGGTTAGACTCTACCCTGCCTTCTCTGCCTCTCTCTTATGATCTAACAAGGACTGCTGTTCATATATGAGTGTATCAGGGAGCTGAGAGAGCAGTCCGGAAGTGGCTTTGTGAATAATAAACAATAACCCAACCCTAGTGACCTACTCTACCCAACTAGTCCTCCTAACTATCCAAAGAGGGACCAAATAGCCAAAGTTTCCAGAACTTCGTGAAAGGGAAAGGCCAACTGGGGACCAATTGTTCAAAACATGAATCTGTGCAGATCATTTTTTTTAACCTAAAGCAGCAACAGTCTCATCTCCAGAAACGCAGAATTTGGGTCCATTCCGTCACTGGGTGGGGTGGTCTAATTTGAAGGTAGGACCACCGAGTTAGACTGACTTAATCTGAGCCACTAAAGATGTGTCTCTTAGAGAACTTTCAGAGGAGAAGAGACCAAAAATATTTAAAGAAGAGATGAGTTTCCCTGTTAGGGAAATAGGTTGTGGTAGCTGCTAAGGGCATTCTGTTTCTGATATGGGAGTCAGGGGATTGCAGCGAGGGTGGGCAGGACAGGAGGCCAGGGGGTGGGATGGACCCACACATACCCATACCCCTGTCATCACTGCCACCACCACCTTGACAGCTCTGAAATTTCATGGTACGTGTACACACACACACACACACACACACACACAGTACACAGAAGCATTTAAAAAAAATGCAGTGAGGTTGGGGGTCACCTGCAAAGTGCGACCCAATCTCCAACCTCTGAAAAACGTGCGGCTCTGCGTCGTGTCCACGGGACCTTTCTGTACCATTATGGTCACTCGTAGTCAGTTCATCGCTCTTTCAAAGTTAGTTTCCAATAAATTAGCCCGGCGCTGTCGAACTGCAGTGTTGTCGCAGCCGCAGCGTGGGGGCGGTCCCTCCCCGCGGGTGGGGACGAAATCCAAGCCTAGTGCAGGGACAGAAACAGCCCTTCCCACCGCGTGTGTGCAAACACGAAAGAGGGCCAGCAGGTCGCACTGAAAATCGCGCCTCAGCCGCTCTCTGAGCCTTAGGAGTTCCTCGAAGGGCGACACCGGCATCTCGTCCAGCATCAATTAGCAATCTGTGAACTAATAATGAATAACTAATAATAACCGAAAGCCAATCCTCGGAGAAAGAAGGTGCTGGCCATGGTGTGGCCCGCAGTGACTGTTTGTAAGTGTTGAGTGTGTGTGTGTGTGTGTGTGTGTGTGTGTGTGTATTTTTAGATAAGGACTTATTCTGCATGTGGTAATTAGGGCCCTAAGGGGTTGAGGATTTTTTTTTTCCATTTTCCCCCACGGGTTAGCTAAGTGGCAGGAGGCAGCTCAAATTCCCACACATCTGGGGCACACAGATACAGCCTCTAATTTCCTGTCGGCGCCACTGGTTTCTTTCGAATTACTTGCTAAGTAAATGATTGTTATAAAACGATGAAGATTCGGTCAATCAAATTAACCCCTTTTGTCCATTACCTCCCTCCCCCAGCTCAGTGGTCCCCTTTATTTGCCTAAACTCCTGGCTCGGGACAATGAGTTCCATCTCCGAGGCCCCAGCTCTGCTCCAACTGGCCCGGTGTAACCTGAGCGAGAACCTAAGGCCCCCAATTGTTTTGCTAATCAAGATTATTGGCCCATTGAGATGTGAAGGCGCAGCCTGGCTGACAAAAATTGTCAGTTTCCCATGAAATAGTTCGCTCAGTTTAGCCTGGGTGAGGGCAACTATTAGCATATAAATGAAGATTCTCCCTCCTCGGCCCCTCCTCCTCCCAGTCCGCCCCCCGTCCCAAAAGGATGCGAAGAAAATATAAACACACCCCACCCCCAGCTCCCAACCCCTGAGGAGCTTAATCCCGCCAGCGTTTCTCCCGGGTCTGGAAATTTGTGGGCACCAGGCTCAAAGACTGCCTTTGGGAGAGGCTCATTTGCACAAAGCTACTTTTAAAGCCAGGGCTGCCAGGGCCTAGTCCCCTGCTGACTGCAAGGGCCACTAGCTGCGCTGGGAGGGCACAAATGGCCCAGTGAATGCCAGGGCGCATCTCCAATACAACCTTGGGGACCGTGGCAAAGCCAAGCACGGCTCAGGGGTCAGCCACCCAGACCACTGCCTGGCTGGACCTCTAAGTCCCTCCCTGGCTAGCTCTTCTTACTCTGGTTTCAGGGCTGAGGATCGGTTGGGCTTGGGTGGCCTTGTCTGTTTTCTATGGGACTGTCAGGACAGCCTGGCACACAGCTGAGCTAACGGAACAAAAACAAAGTCCCGTCTTCTTGTCTTGGAGTGTAAAGTTGGGGCCACAGGGAAGAAAGTGAATTTTTTGTGTTTTCATGTCATGTATAATTATATATCTTTATTATCTGAGTCATTTTGCCATAAGCAAATCAACAAAGACACAATGAAAGCATTTTTATATGTATGACCGAGGTTAAAATACATGTGGTTTTAGACGCTTGGAGTTCACTTTGAATTTGGTTCTTTCTTGGCTCCTACCTAGGCTCCAGGAGTTCCCACCACCCCCATAAATTAACACTTTCCAGTCCCTCTGCCTCCTGCTACCTGCTAGGAAGGGACATCTAGTTGCAAAGAGTTCCTAGGAGACCCACAACAAAGAGTCAAGTCCCTGAAGTGGTGCTGACCCATGTCTCTACCCATCCAGTGCTTTCCTCCCTAACAAAACGGCTGTGGACATGTGAGGCTTTGAAGTCCAGGAGCCTGAATTGAGGCATTGACCAAACTCTTGATGCTTGGAGTCAGACAGCTTTGTTTTGATTTGGCATGAGTTTGGAATTTTCATGCTGAGAATATGGACTGAGAGATAACTAGGACTTCCACCATTGAGTCTATAGATGTAAAATCCCATTTGATCCTTAAAAGGTCTAGAAGCAAGTGATAGGTTATTTCTCTAACACTGAAATGAGCCAAATTGAGACCAATTAGATTAGATTGAAGGCAAGGTTGTTGGGAAGCTGCTCTCTGGGGAGTTGACTGGCCCCGGGGCCAGGGGTTGAGGCAGGGAAGTCACAGTCACCATGGGGAAAGAGAAGTGGGGGAAGTGGGAACACAAAGAAAGAAAGGGAGTGTGAAGAGAAAGAAGAGGAGGAAGAGAGAAAGAGGGAGAGAGATGGAGAGGGAAGAAGAAGAGGGAGAGGAAGGGGGAGGAGATAGGGAGAGAGTGGGGGAAAAGGAGAGAGAGGGAGGGGGGAGAGAAAAATGTCTGGATTATATGGTGAAGAGCATCTTTGGGAAGGACAGCTCAGAATCTTGGCTGGAAAGTTTAAGGTTGGGGGCAGGATATGCCAAGGTAGGGACTGAGGGATGCTGGGAGAACCTAGAGGCCTGGTATGCTTTGATATGTAAAATATGCACCTCAGAGCCTGGAGAGTTGGCACAGTCAGTTAAGAGCACTGACTGCTCTTCCAGAGGTTCAGAGTTCAATTCCCAGCAACCACATGGTGGCTCAGAACCACCTGTAATGGGATCTGATGCCCTCTTCTGGTGTGTCTGAAGATATAGTATAGACAGAGTACCCACATACATGAAATAAATAAATAAATCTTTTTAAAAAGAAAAGAAAAAGAGAAGTTTAATTAGTTTTTTGTTGTTGGTTTTTTGTTTGTTTGCTTGTTTGTTAGTTTTGAATATGCACCTCAGTCCCTTGTCCCAGGGTGGAAACCAAACAGCAGTTTCCTTCTCCGGGCCTTAATTTGTTTCTCTATAAACAAGAGAAACATGTTAACTATTGGAAAGTTATAAAGAAAATACAAGATTATGCTTTTATAAAGTGCCCAGGCTGTCTGGCTTGTAAAGATTTGAAAACTAGCTTGTCTCAACTAGAAAGAAATCACAGAAGTCGAATTTTGAACACAAGTCTTTCTGCCCTTAAAACCAGTTGCTTCCATTTATCTTCTACTGGTAACTCCTTGTAAATACAAGATTCTTTGTCAAACAAGCTTTGAAGTAGCCCCAGGAGCAGTCAGACCTAGCATAGGAGACATGAAGGCCAGCTGGAGTCATGGGCGACCCTATCATCCTCCAAGCCACACTCTAGTGACCTGAATCATTTCATAAAATGGTTTCATTTTATGGATGAGCATGAGGTACCCCTGAAAGCAGCCAATATTGGTGGGAGATTACATAATTAACATTTCGCGGTGTTCATTTTCTCCTCTGCCAGGGTAGAACTATTGGAAGACAAAACTCACCTTTTCTTTTTTAACTGTCCGACCATAAGAGAGTTTCCCACGAAAGAAAACTTCTATTCTTATCTGCAGCTGGCTCCCCAGCATGAGCTCTAAGATTCACTCTTTCTCCCTCCACTGAAAGTCAACACTGGAGTTCTCCTTATAGGATTCGGTGAGACTGTGGCAGGGCAAGGCAGTGCAGAGGTTCTTCCATCTTGAATTTTTGCTGAGACAATTGCAGGCTTAACAAGAATGTGATGTCCTGATGGAGATTCCTGTGAAAATTTTTCCAACTTTATTTCAGGAACCAGAGTCAAGATGCCTCAGCTAACTTATCTTTGCTTCTGTTAAACTGCTTGATTGCACAAATGTATCCCTGCAGCCGCTAAGCAAGATAACAGGGTGTGGGGTTTGCATTTAAAAGCCCCTTGGTCTAAATGCTCAGGGCAACACTTTGGTCCCAAATAACTAAGTATAGTCCCAGCTAGCAGAAATAGACTTTCAATTGACTATAAATTGTGTCTGAGTGGCCATGTCTCATAGGCTTTCTGTAGCAAAACCATATTGTTGTCTAACTTCTACATTGGTGGCTTGTATCTAAATTACTAAGTCTCCTTTATAATATTTAAGGTTAGAACTAAGGCACTGGGCAATAAAGAGAGGAAGAGATCTTCCCTGGGCTACAAGACAATTCCAGAGCTCTGCAGTAGGCCACCAGTGCTATACGACTGTGGCAAGAGTAGGGAAGAATGAATATGATGATTGTATATCCAGAGCAAACAAAAAGATTAAATGTTTCATTTGTATTTTCGATATGGCTTACATGTTGAAATGGTATTTTAGATTAACTGAAATAGTGAAAATGTTACTTTAAATTATTTAATTAATTAAAATTAATTCAATTTTTGTGTTTTCTTCTGCTTTCATGACTACTCTTAAGGATTCTGATTTCTGATCTGGGATTCTTCATCATTACCTATTTGTCTTATGCTGGTACTCACATGGGCCATGACCAGACTACCTTCCCTCCTATGTTCCCTCAAATATCTACTGATTATTCCTCTTGCAGATGAAGCTAGATCTTGGAAATAGAGAAGAGAAAGAGTCCCTGCCTTCAGGATTATTCAATTCCAGAAAGACACAGAAACCTATGATCAAAGGGATACAGAAGTGTAATTATAGGATTTAGACTCACCTAGGACACACATGTGAGTATGTCTATAAGGGAGTTTCCATAGAGGATTGACTAGACTAATTATAATGCTCACTGTGTTATTCAGGGTTCTCAAGAGATATATGTGATGCAGCATATACATTCTGTGGGTTTAACAGCTTTACTTGCATGGAAGAACCTGGGTAGTTCACCCATCATGCAAACAACCCTATGAAACCTACAGTATGTATACATTGTATCACGTCTGTTCCTAGCCTGCCGGAGAATTGTTGGGGTGGAATTCATAGGAAAGTTGAGGAGCTGTGGAAAACAGAGTGTGAGGTTAGCAGATGGTGGTGACAACAATATATCTTTCCACTAAAAGAAGTAAATCCAGGCAGATTCTCTGCTATTTTGAACCACCCATTAGAAGGTGCCATCCTCCTGGAGGGCAGGCCTTCCTCTATCAGTCTAGCCAATCCTCTGTGGAAACATGTTCACAGACATACCTACAGGTGTGTCTCCTATGTGATTCTAAATCCTATCATCACACCTCTGTATACCTTTGTTCATAGGTTTCTATGTCTTTCTGGAATGGAATATCCCTGAAGGCAGGGACTTTTTCTCTTCCTTATTTCCAACATCGAGGTCCACCCACAAGAGGAGTAGTCAGTAAATATTTGAGGAAGAATAGGAGGAAAGGCACTCTGGCCACAGGCTTGGTCTGAATAGTTTCTGGTCTCAAGCTGGGACCAAGCCTTTATCACTGATATCTGAGGCCATCCTTTACAGGATCCTTTCAAAAAAATGTATCACATTCTAGGATGTGTATGGGATTTTACCTATTAATCTCTTGCTACTAGGCAGAATTCCTAGGTAGGAGACTCAATAACAGCTTAATAAGGGAGTCAACCATTGAAACGCTGATTTTTCTATAGTAGAGAAGTAAAAACACAAGGAACCATTCTGGCCTCCAAGGGATAATGTTTGTTTCCCCTCTGCTCATCTTTAAGGATGTCCTTTGCATGATTAGGACGTTTCCTAGAGAAAATGACCTTAACTGCACCTTAATGGTGTCTACATTTCAGATGAAAAACTATCTCTCATTCTATTTCTAATGTTCCTGGCCTGTGTTCAAGCCTTTCAGAATGTCTAGAATAGAATAGTATGATCAAGAGGTAGGGCCTACTTGTAAGAATTAGGTCACTCTGGTGTGCCTTTGAAGAATCTAGCTGGCCCCTAGTTGCTTTTTCTCCCCTGTTTCCTGATTGACATGAGGTGAAGAACCTCATCCATCACGTGCTTCACCACGGCCTTGATGTCTGCTTAAGGCCAATTGTACATATTGAGCCCTCTGAAACAAGAGGCAAACTAAGTCCTTCCTTCTCTAAGTTGATTTCTTGAGTGTTTTAGTCACAGTAACACAAAAGTAACTGTGGTGGTTTGAATAGGTATGACCCCTATAGACTCATGAATTTGAATTATTAGCCCATGGGGAATGGAAGTATTAGAAGGTGTGACCTTGTTAGAGTAAGTGTGACCTTGTTGGAGGAAGTGTGTCACTGTGGGGTCAGGCTTTGGGGTCTCCAATGCTCAAGTTCAGCCCAGTGTGGAATCCAGTCCCCTTCTGTTGCCTGAGGATCAAGATGTGGAACTCTTGGCTCCTCCACTCTGGCATTTGCCTGCACACTGTCATGCTTCCTGCCATGGTGATAATGGACTGAACCTCTGAGCCTGTAAGACAACCCCAATTAACTGCTTCTTTGTAAGAGTTGCCTTGGTCATGGTGTCTCTTCACAGCAGTAAAACCCTAGCTGAGACAGTAACTAACAAATTTGTATTGGTTACTTTTCTGATACTTTGATAAAATACCATAGTCAAAAGAACTAATTGAAGAAAAAGTTTATTTGGGCTTATGGTTGAAAGGGTCCATGATACCAGGGTGGAAGTATAGTAGCTGGAGCAGGAAACTGAGAGCTTATATTTTGAACTACAAGCAGGAAGCTGAAAGAGCAATCTGGAAATGGTGGGCAATTGAAAACACAAAACTGACCCCCAGAGATATGCTCCTCCAGGCATGGCCACACCTCCTAAGCCTCCCCCAAAAGTGCCACCAATGGGACCATCTATTCAAACACTGGAGCCTGTGGGGGACATTTTCATTCAAATACACACAACATTCCTCTAGTAGTTTAAAGTGGCTGCTGATAGTTCCCTATTCTGTGTGCTCTTTGTCCAAAATCATCAAGAAAACTGAAGGCGCCTGTAACAGGGGTTTTGGCTGCTCTGCTTATGCTCCCAGACACTTCCAGCCATCTGCTCAGAAGCTCTTTGGATCTGCAAATGAAACACACACACATACACACATACAATCACTAACACATACATACATACACACACACACACACACACACACATTAGCTTATTTTTCACTGCTTTTGCTAGCTCAATTACTGAGGACTTCTAATATTCTGCCCACTGCACTAGGCTCAATCAGGGAAGTGGCCAATGGCCACTTACCCCAAATCTCTCATGACTGGTTGGCTTCATCTCCTGTTGCTCCCCTGTCCATCCATCTCTCCACGCATCCTAGTGAAACACTGTCCTCCCACCCTTTATCCTAGCCCTCAAAACTCTAATGGTCCAGCCCTGCCTCCCTTTTCCCAGCCATTGGTCTCTAGCATTTTATTGATCAATTAAAAACCAATAGGGGACAAGGACCTTTAGCTGTTGGACACACAGATTCTGTATTGAATCGAAGCATTAGAACCAATCTCTAAGAGATGCCTTTGTTCTTAAGGTCTAGCAGATGTCCAAAAACTTACCATACGTGGATTATCTAATCAGATGCCAGCCTCTAAACCAGGAAGCTGGCTTGTATGATGGTATCACCTAAATCCCAAGGGGGAAAAAACAGGGGCATGGGCTCTCCGCTACATGGAGACCCACCTTGCACATGCATAAAAAATTTAAATTTATTAATGATGCTAGCATGCCGCTGTCCTCCTTAGGGTTGCCAGATTACCTAAGAACATCCTGAATTCTCACTTGCCTAAGCCAACAATCCCAGATCCAAAAGACATGGTGGTACACCCAAGGTGTAAAGCTACCTTCTAAGCCTCCCTGATAGTGCACATGAGGTGAGAAGCAGGCATCCCTCTTCATCTATAAATGCAAGATCCACAGCGGCCTCCCAATCTGACCCGAAGGCATTAGTGGTTAATTGTACTAAGATTGTCACTTGCAAGGCTTCCTCCCAATCTCCCAGGGTTGTCCTCATCTTGCTTCTTCGGGAAAAAGACCTTATCCTTTTCTGCTGTGCCCAGCTGCCTCTCATTTGGAAGAAACAGTGTTGGAAGGGAGGAAAGCATTTCTCTGGGGACTGAGCTGGGTTGGTCACAGATCTCTGGATTATAAAACATACTACCCCAGTGCCAGGCACCAGATCCACATCTCAAGGCAGCCATATGTTATTTAATAAACACAAGCTTATGCACATGTTTGTGAAGGGCAGAACTCAGGAGGGAAATTGGAGCACAGACCCCTTTGGAGCTAAGTGCAGTACGGAGTCTGTCTTCCTTGAAGACCTTGGTACATGGAAGCTTGTATACACGTTTTGCGCTGTCTTCCTCCCCACAGGATAAATAGAGTTCAGCTGAGTCACAGATGGATCCAGCTTTGGTCAACTGCATGGCTTCCTGGAGTCGAGCCTTGTCAATTCCCAACTATAATTGTGTTTGATGAGCACATGAAATATATTTCTAGCATATTAAGCACACTTACAACTACTTAACTAGGGGCTGGAGGGGTAGCGCAGCAGCTAATAGTTCACACTGCTTTTGCAGTAGAGGGGATTTGGTGTCCCAGCATTCATAATGGGGTACCTCACAGCCATCTGTAAGTTCAGCTCCAGGGATATGAAGCCTTCTCACATCTGTGCCCATCTGCACCCATGTACTGGCACACACGCAAAGGTAAAACTAAGTATTTATTTATTTATTTAAGAACTATATAAACCTACAAGGACAGACAGCAAAGAGGAGACTACTTACTTGGACCCTCTGAGACCACACCACCCATTAATTTCAAGCAAATAGTGACAATAGTCAGGTGTCAATGCTACACAGATTTCTGCCTATGTCACTGCAGGTTTTCAAGCTTATGTAATCCACAGTGTTCCCACCCAGAGCTGGGGGTGGGGAGTGTGGGGTCAGGAAGGGTGTCAGGTCCCTGACATAGCATGCTGCAAATGTGACTAACGGGATTGGCACATAAGAGTCCAGGACCTAGAATTGACTTCCCGGGACTCGGATGTCATGTTCCTATCAATATGATTCGAAGTTATGAACTGAAAAACCAAGAGTATAATCAGTGGCTATAAAAGTGTCAGCATTAGCTCCCAGTTACGAGCTGATGGTGACGACGCAGCCTCCTGTTCTCTGTGGGACGAATGCAGAGAAGCTGTTATCCCTTCTTACGGTCTCAGAGAAGATGCCAGTGTTTGGCACGGCTGGTTGCGAGCATGGAAGTAAGGGTTTCTTCGACTTATTTAACGTAGCAGTGTGTGCATGAGTGGGACGGGGTATGCCTTGGTGTGTGTGTGAGGGGCACATATGTCCACTCGTGGAAGCTGGAGGTGAACTTCAGGATTCTTCCTCTAATTCTCTCAAGCTTACTGCGTGCAGTGCAAGGGGGACAGGATCTCTCAAAGCTTCAGCTGGACCGGCTGGCCAGAGAGCCCCGGAGATACTGTTTCTTTTCTTTCTTTCTTTTTTTTTTCCGAGACAGGGTTTCTCTGTGTAGTCCTGGCTGTCCTGGAACTCACTGTAGACCAGGCTGGCCTCGAACTCAGAAATCCACCTGCCTCTGCCTCCCAAGTGCTGGGATTAAAGGCGTGCGCTACCAACGCCAGGCTCGGAGATGCTGTTTCTAAGTCCTGTACCGAGTACATTGCCATCCCTAGTTTTAGGTTGGTATTGGAGACTGGAACCTGAGTCCTGACTCATGCAGGCACTTTACCCACTAAGCCATCTCCCCAGACCTCAAAGTGCATTAAAAAGGGGGAGTTTAAGGAAAATGAACTAAGTGTAAAGTAGTGGGAAGGGTGGAAGATGGGATGGGGCCTGGGGGAGGGGTGGGGAAGCTTCTTCTGGTATAATGAGTGATAAAGTTCTTGGGAAATGTGTGATAATTGGAGAGAGATAGGTAGGGCCAAATGCTTGTTAAAAAAAAAAAGTCTGAGGCTGGAGGTGTAACTCAATGGAAGACTGCCTCCCTGGCATGCAGGAGACCCTTGAGTTCTGTCTGTAGCACTACAAAAATAAGAATAGGCTAGCAGTTTGCCCTGACCTTGATGGCTGGACTTGGGAGGCTTTGACTCTCCTTTCGTCTTCCATGTGCTTGAGGCTTTGCCATTCACAGACCTGTTCACTAATATAGAATAGAGAAGCCATGTCATATGACAGCGCAGACAGCTCGCCAGGTGAGCCCCAAGAAAAACAGGAGGCGCTGCCCACTGCTTCTGTTTTAAATCAAGTTCAAGAGTCTTGATGTGTGTCTGATACGTTCGGCAAAGAGTTAAACAAGAAACTATAAAAAATGATAGAAACAATATGAGATCTAACATCTCAACAGTTGCCAAAACTAGCAAATAATCAAACTCTGACCACAAAACCTCTCCAGACCACAAATGGCACCGATGCCAGCCCCAGAACAAAGCTGTCCCGCATAGCTCTTAAATCCCTTTCGTCTCTGCTCATCTCCTGGCCAAATGCTGGTAGCAAATGGGCTCCCAGAATCTGGGCTGTAAAGGAGTTCAGAGAGTAACCTGGAGCAGTTAATTGTCAAATCAGGAGGAGAGGATGGTCCCACCCCACCCCATGCCCAGGGTATGTCAGATGTGAGGAAGTGGGTGTGTAAACGGATCTTCATTGTAATTGAGCACTGGAGAACATTTCTTTACCTCTGCTGCATAAGTCACACAAAGAAACAAAAGTCTCTACCAAGGAGGCAAGCAGAAGGCCTTGTGGAGAGCACCCCACAGTCTGAGGAGGTGAAAAACAAGCTGTGGAAGGTGTTAATACCATCAAAGGGACATACAAAGACATTAGTCAATTCCCACAGGGAGAAACCCTTGCTTTATTATATAATTCTCTCTCTCTCTCTCTCTCTCTCTCTCTCTCTCTCTCATCTCTGTTTTTCTTGCTCTTTATCTGTGTGTGTCTCTGTGTGTCTCTGTCTCTCTGTCATTCTATTCAGCAAATTGTGACTGAGCAGCAAACTATCGAATGTGGCAGGCTTTGGAGCCAGGTTGAAGGAGGCACAAGGCCAACTCTCTGCAGATCAGTGCGGGAAGGTCATAAATCAGCAGAAGGTAGCCATGCAGGTCTCCTTCTACAGACTTTCAAGTTCTCCCTAAAGACACAGGCCTCTAACCACAGGAGCCTTTAGAAAATGTTTCCCTGCAAAGGTGACACCTCCCGTGCTGTGAGTAGCTGACTGAGATGACAATTGTCACACAATAACCACAGAGGACAGAGCCATTCTGACCTTCCCAATCAGAACCACTGTCCTAAGCCAAGTCCAGCTTTTCCCCCATCACCCTTCACACTGTGACAGTGCAAATGTTTGTGGTCTAAAGTCACCATGCCTCGAAGTAACTTCTTTATATCAGGTCCCAATAGATGGAACACCTCCCAAACAGAAGGCAAACAGCTGGCAGTGAGTGCCATCACTATCTCCTGGGAGTGGACATCCTTTAACATTAAATCCGATGCTTTAGGATAGTAATAAAATTTGGCAAATGCCCATCTTTAGAAAGAAAGGGTGATTGTCAGAGGTGAGACAAAGAAGTACTGGTCAAGCCTACAGACATTCAGACAGAGGACCAGTAGTTTCTGCAACAAGAGTTAGTCATGCTGTGTTGAGTTTTGCCAGAGAAAACAGACTGAGACATTTATTTCTGCTCACTTAGGAGTGAGTGAGCCACCCCTGGGAAGAACATCAGGGCTCTTCCTACGTTGGAGAGCCTCTCCATCCACACCTCTCTGAGGGTGGCTGTGGCCATGGGGAGCAAGAGACAATTGCAGAGCAGCTCCCAGAAGAACTGGCAGTGACTGGGTCCATGTTGGTCTGAGCTTGAAATATGAACAGAACCTAGTCAGGCAAATTGAAATGGGAGTGATAAAATCTCTCATCATTGGTGACGTCGTACTTGAGGAAGGGGGTGGGCTTTCCCATGGGATGGCGCCCTGCTCCCGGAACCGAGCATGCCTCTCAGCATTTACCGAAGCTGCGTCCATTGCAGAGGTGAAAGAATTAGCTGTGACTTGGTCCATTTTCAAGGAACTAGAACCTGAAGCGGGAAAAGCAAGCACTAAAATGAGATAAAAAAATATTATAATACCGTGTTTCTCCGCAGCTTGAAAAATAATAGGTAATTTAGATAAATGTTCAGAGGTGATAAAAATTTCCAGTTGACCAAGTATTTACTCAATCAACATACATGACAATCAAAGGTGATTAAGACTTCTTTACAAGGAAAACATCTCTAGAAGGAAGCTTAAATATTAATTTAAACAATAAACATATTGTTTGCAAGAATGGGAAAGCTGGGTGTGGCAGCCCACGCCTGAGATGCCAGCACTTGGGAGGCAGAGACAGGAAAGCCACCAGGCCCAGATTACCTTGGTTTACATAGCCAGGTCCAGGCCCGTCTGAGCTGTATAGCAATGCCTTATCTAAGAGAGCAAGCAATGCGGGTGTTGTAGACAAAGACATAGGCCGGTGGTATAGCCCAGTGGTTAGGAGTGCCTAACATGTACAGGCCAGGATCTAGTCTCTAACATTACAAAAAAAGCAAAAGAAGATGAATTAGAAAAAATGTAAAGTGTGATTATAAAAAGAGAAAGAGCCGGGCGGCGGTGGCGCACGCCTGTAATCCTAGCACTTGGGAGGCAGAGGCAGGCGGATTTCTGAGTTCGAGGCCAGCCTGGTCTACAGAGTGAGTTCCAGGACAGCTGGGGCTACATAGAGAAACCCTGTCTCAAAAAAAAAAAAAAAAAAAAAAAGAGAGAGAGAGAGAAAGAAATATTAAGATATGCTCAACTGGGGTGTGGTGAAATGTTGGGGGAAGGGGGTGCCTCAGTGGACCTATGCCAAGGCATCCCTTCCCCCTGAGGGACCAGACACACAACAGTATAGCATAGAATAGAGTTCATTCAGAGCATGGGGACGGGAGTTAAGAGGGTAGTAGAGACAGAGAAAGGCAGAGAGGAGATTGTAGAGAAGTAGAGGCCAGCCATGACGACGTGGAGGGGGGGAGGAGCGGAAGGGAGAAGAGCCCAAGAGGGCAAGAGAGAAACAAGCAGGAAACAGGAGTAAGAGAGAGAGAGAGAGCAAGGAGGGGGCAGGCAGCACCTCTTATAGTGGGCCAGGCCTACCTGGTTGTTGCCAGGTAACTGTGGGGAGGAGCATACCTGGCTGTTGCCAGGTAACTGTGGGGTGGAGCTTAGACAGAACCCTAACAGAAAGAACTTCTAATAATTTCTATTTGTGCCATCGGCCTGTTTGTGTGCTTTCTGACTCTGAGCACTGTTAGAAATCTGGATTTGATCTTAACCGTTCTTTACTTGTTTATTCTCTGTCTCCTCTGCATACTGTGCTGGGCATACAGGCATCAGTATGGGAGGTTTTAACCCCACTTTCCCTAGTCCCAAGCACAGTGTGTAGCTAACAAGTCCACACATATAACTAAAGGAGTGCCCTCTCTCCTCCCTACTCCCACCTGATTAGGGAAATGTTTTAGAGTTGAAAGGATAGATCCTCAAAAGAAACAAATTTTAGAGCCATACTTCTCTTCCAATCCCCCACCTCTTTATTTGACATGGACTAGGATTGGCCTTGAACTCCTAGGTACATGGCAACCTCCTGCCTCAGACCCCTGGGCAGCAGGTATAGCCCACCTGTCTTCCCCCTCTGCTCAAACCCAGATTTGTGGGACTTCATCCTCCCCCTCAGCTAGCAAGATTACTGGAAGTCCATCTCTAAGCTCAGTCTGAGGCTAGCCCACTGGCTTAATGAAGAGGGTAGCCTGGTCCATGAATGCCATTAAGGAGGCCACAAATGCTGTTTCCCTTAGAGGCCTACTGACTCCAGATGCAATACCCCATGCTGGTTAATAAGTAAGATCTGTTAAGACTTTTGCTCTGCCATGGAATTCCCCTTCATCTTACGTGGAGACACAGATAATAGGGGAAAAAATAAAAAGCAATACCGTGAACCTGAGAAGACCACATTTTTCTAACAGCTCGGAGGGTGGGGGGGATAATTTTTGGGCAATAGTGTTAAATTACCTAAGATTTGAGATTTAAGCTCAATTTGCTGCAAGAATTGTATCCAAATCTGGGCTAACTCCACTTCTTTTATTCAGGTTCAATTTTTCTCCTTCTGCTTTTTATTTTTAGCAGTGCTTCAATTATTTTAAGATGATAACAGTCATCAGACTCTTTCGATTCTGAATTTATGTAGAACAAGGCCAACAGCTCCCTTTTTTTTTTCAAAGTCTTCAAGAACCCAAACTTTCTCAGTCCCACATTCTGCTCCCAAGACATTAACTCTAATTAAGCTAATCAAACCCATGCGCAGTCGTAAGAATTAAAAAGTAGTAGAGAGCGAGACAACTGTATGAGAAACAGATATTATACAATGAAAATAAAATGAATTCTCCAGACTTCTCTAACTACTGTGCCATTAAACGCATTTATTTTTTGAATGAGCTTTGATCTTTGTTTCATAGACCAGGACGCTGTCATTAGAGGAATGAATTACTTCCTGTAGGTTTGACCTTGTTCATATTCCATACTGAGATCCAATCCCATTACAGCTGCAATTGAGCATAATCCAATTACAATTTTTATTTCAAAATATAACATGATCCGTGGTGGGACTTGAGAACCAAAAGTACTCGGAGTTGGTTCTCCCCCCCCCCCTTTAAAGCAGGGTTCTCCTTTGCATGAAATTAGGGCTGACTGCAGGCTGATTTGAAGGAGGTTAGGAAAACAGAAGTGCTCATGGGCTATAGCCTCTCCCAGTAGCCTCCTCCCCAGAGTCACATGTCCTTCTGCAGCAGGCCACGACGACGCCCTGGTCATCCCCAAACTCCCTTCACTAGCAAGGAACTCCCTGTGTTCATTCCCTTACCATTGGAACTGAAGTCGTGAAGGGCTTTCCTGCCCTTGTCTACTTGCTTTCTCTGTCTATATCTCTTTAGTCTCCCTCAAGCTACTTTTGAAAGGATAAGGTTATAAGCTAGGAATCCCCGTGCCTAGGCACGTGGGAGGCATCTGGATCCCCAATGCCAGTGGGGGAGGGTGGGCGTGACACTGCGTGGCGGCCACGGAAGCGGAAATGACTTAACTAGTTCTTCCGGCCTCTGTGAGAGGCTGGTAGGTCGTCAGAGAGCGCGAGTTTGGATGGTTTGAACTGATTGGCTTAGAAGCTTGTGGTAGGCGGGTTCTGTTATAAGTCTATAAAAGACCAAGGCAAGCCAGCTCGGGTGGGCTTACTTCTTTACCCTGCGCGGGGACGGTGTAACCCCCCAGAGCTCTGGAAATTAAAATCCTCTTGCAAAATTGCATCAGGTGTGTCTCTTGTGAGTGTTTTGGGGTGCCAGTTTCTGAGGCATGGGGTGCAGGACTACCCCGTTTTTTCTTTCGGATCTTACACTTTCAGACTCTCTACACTATGGGAGCTGTTCTCCCCGGGTGGAGGAGAGTAGTCTGGGAAAATAAGGAGCTTTGAGGTAGCCAAGAGTTCCTTCAATCTTGTGTAACCAGCATTCCTTTCCTGTTAGCAAACACCTGAGACTATGAGCTTATAAAGAGAAAAAAGGTTATTTTAGCTTATAGTTGAGGAAACTGAAATGTTTTGATTTGACACAGTGGTTTTGGAATTTTACCTAGGGCTGGAACCTGGAAACAAAAGCTGATACAAAGACCACAGAGGAGTGCTGCTTACTGGCTTGCCCAGAAAGGCTTGCTCAGCCTGCTTTCTCTTATAACCCAGGATAACCAGTCTAGGAGTGGCACCACCCACAGTGGGCTGGGTCCTCCCCCATGGGTCCCCAATTAAGAAAATGCCTTACAGCCGGGTCTTATGGGAACATTTTCTCAATCAAGGTTCCCTCCTTTCATGTAACTCTAGTTTGTGTCTAGTTGGCATAAGACTAGCCAGCACACGAGCCAGGCGTGGTGGCGCACGCCTGTAGTCCCAGCACTTGGGAGGCAGAGGCAGGCGGATTTCTGAGTTCTAGGCCAGCCTGGTCTACAGAGTGAGTTCCAGGACAGCCAGGACTACACAGAGAAACCCTGTCTCAAACAAAACAAAACAAAACAAACAAACAAACAAAACAAACAAACAAACAAAAGACTAGCCAGCACAGACTGGTAACTTTGGGCTCACAGTACTGCCCACTGGTACTGGGAGGTTAAGCACTCTCTCATTCGTCTCACAGATGTGTGTTCAGGTTATTGATGAGGAGCAATGGTTGACATCAGCCATGGAGTAAAAACCTGCAGAAGCTAGGGCCTCCTAGGTTACAAGTAGCAAACCCTTCCCTTGAGAAGAGAGCAAGGAGGGGGGATGGGGAGAGAGGGTGTTGTTAGAGCCCCAAAATGGACACCAACTAAGCTAAGGAAGAATTGATTTTATTATGGAGGAAGGTTTGAGTTGCAAATGAGACAGATACCATTCAAATTGGCTTCCTGGGAGCAAGGACAAAGGGTGATTGTCTCAGCAATTAGACCCTCCAGAGTTATCCCTACCTGCCCAGCCTTCTGGCTATTCTCACGCTCCAGGAAACAAGTGTGATTTATACAATGAATTCTTTTACTATAGATCACAGTTTTATGTTAGATTTGTTACTTTTCTGTAATCAAAATACCAACAAGAAGCATGTCAAAGAAGGAAGGATTTATCTGACTCACAGTTCAAGACAGATACTGTAGCTCTTCACTGTTCTGTTATTTATTTCTTTGCTACTTTGTGGGTTCTTCATGGGTTCCTCTTCTGTCTCCTAAGAGTATCTTCTCTGGCTCAACTCAACTGCTCCTGTCTCATCTGTCTTCCAACTGTCTTCTCTTTCCACTCCGTTCTCGGTTCCTATTCATCTGTTTCCTGGAACCTCCTCAGTCCTACTTCTGACTCCTACTCCTCGCTCCCAGCCTCAGCTGGCTTTATAGAGCCTTTCCTGTTCCCAGAATTCCAATAGGCAGCTAACACTGAAGGGCATAGGGACCTTTAAAGGACCAAGTACACTAAATAAATCACATTACAGGATACAGTCCATCACAAGGGGAGGGATGGCCACAGGAATTTGAGGCAGCTGATTCCTTTGTGCCTGCAGTCTGGAAGCAGAAGGAGACTATGGGTGCGAGGGCTCAGCTCACCTCCTCTTTGTTGAGTCAGATCTTCAGCTTGGTCATCGATGTCACCCACCCACATTTAGAGTGGGTCTTCCCGCTTCAATGAGTCCAATCTAGAAACTTCCACATTGACATGACCAGGGGTTGTCATTTAGATCACTCTAGATCCTGACTAATTGACAGTCAATGTTGACCATCACATAGAGTTACTATAGACACCTTGAAACAGTAGAGTCGGAGACCTGTTTGACAGCATCACTAAACACTGTAACTTTTTTTTTTGCCTCTCAGAGCCAACAGGGTCTGGTGATGGGGGTAGGTAATGTTTCACTTTGTGTACCTCATTCTTGGACTTGCTAAAGATACTCTTTTGTTCTGTGTGCAGCTTTGGTTCTCCCAAAGTGCTTACCCACTATGTTGGATTGCTGTTGGATCAGCATTGACAGACAGACAGAATGGGTGATCTCATATCAATCTGAGAGACACGGAGTTGATTTCAGATCAAGACCATAACTCTAAATCAAACTGCTAAGGATTGAGTCCAAATGTATCCCATACTAATTGTGTACTCCGTCCATGTGGCTTGGCTAGCTTTGGTACCAATTCCCTTAATTCTTGAAATAGATATTATAAGCTGAATTACGTCTTCCTTAAAGATACTTCAAGTACTAAGCGAGGGGTGCCTGTAAATGTGACCTCATATGGAATTGAGGTCGGTGCAGATGTAACCGAGTGATTTAAAGGGAATCTAGTGCAGTGGCTTTTGTCCTAAGAAAGGGAACTTGGCACAGATACAAAGGAGACTGACATGTGACCAACTTGGGCATCAATCGCACTGAGCAGCTGATAAGGCAAGGAAAACACCAAAGATGGCCAGTGACCACCAAAGGCTAGGGAGAGTGAAGACGGTCTTTGGAGGGATGGTAGGGGTGATTTGTTATCTGACTTGGGGCCTTTCAGGCTGTAACAAAACAAGCCCTGCGCACCCAGCCAGCCCGTTTGTGGTCACTGGTTTTTGGCAGCCTTAGGGAGACAACAATGTTCATCATGCTTGCCGCCTTTGGCTGACCATATCATTACAAGCTGCATTTGCTTCTCCTCCAGAGAGGGTGATACACCTTTGCCCTGCAGGTAGCAAGCCTGGCCATTTCATTTGGTTTGGCCAATGAAATACGGGTCGAAATGAAATGCACACCTCCTAGGAGAGGCTGGTTCTGTTCTTACCTTGCCCCTCTCCCGGGAAACACTGGCTCTTCACGTAGAAAAACCCTTCATCCTAAGTGCGAAAATGAAAACACTGGGGAGCCAAGTGGAGGCCAGCCTGCAATGAGGACACACAGGAGTCCGACAGAGAGCCAGACCTCTATCCTCACGAGGCCCTGACATTGAGGATGTTTGTTGGTGCAGCAGAACATAGCCTTATACAGCCTTCACTGTATGGAAGGGTGTGTAGTCTTGATAGCATGATGCTGGGAAAACCTAGAGCTGGCATATTGCTGATATTATTTAGTCCTGGAGCTAACATCTAAGTTCAACCAGGGTGTTGTAATTACTGCATTGCTACCCCATGTAGATAAAATATAGGCTGCTTGCCACACCAACCCCAGTAGAATCTGTGTGACAAGTTCCACAGACGGAGGCATTAGACTTCAAAAGAAGGAGGTCTCCTGGAACCAGTTGTGGAACTCTCCGCCGGAGAAAACATTGAACCTTAGTTCTCATGGCAATTTTTGTTTTGTTTTCTTTCATTTCTTTTCTTAGTTACAGGTTCTTGGTAGCCTAGACAATGATCTTAAGCAAGAATAATGGGTAAGAAACCATCCCTTGAGATGGGTCACTAACATAACCTTATCCCTGGGGAAAACAACACTTTACTTTTTAAATCATTTACAAAATTATTATGATAGATATAAACTTTCGCAACAATAAAATTTCATATGGCCACATATGTGTCATCGGAGATGGGTTTTGGTATATGGTAAAGAAAGCCTTAATTAGAAAGAATTAAAATAGTTTAAGTTTATGGGTTGAAGATTTAAAAAAAAAATCAGGCATTAGATGCTAAACAACAATTGACCATATGGGGCTAGAGTTAGCTCAGTGGTTAAGATCACTGACCATAAAGATTTATTAACCTGCTCTTGGAAACATACCACTAGCCTTGGATGACTGCCCCACTGAATACATCCTTTTACAATTGTTATATTTTGATGATTTATATTAATAATGATGTTACCTGTTCTGTTTGTGATTCACTGAATCAGAGTTGTAATGCTTGGATGATTTTTGTGCTTTACTGTGCCAAATGATTTTTGTTGGTATTTGTGATTGTTTCACTGGATACAGTTCCTAAGAGTTACAGTGTTTGGTTTTTGTTAATGTATAAAATCCCCTGCTTGAGAGCTGCAAAATACTCTCAGATTCAAACTGCCTCTGTTTGTTTCTGTTTGTCACTGCCGAATCCTTCCTTACCCACCTGGACTTTGAAGACCCTCATCCCAGGGACACCCCCCCCATGCCTGACTGGGGTGGTCCTTGCCAACAGCTCTTGCAGGGGACCAGGGTTCTGCCCTTCTCAGCACTCATACGGTAGCTCACAACCATCTATAACTCTAGATCAAGGAAGATCAAATGCCT
The DNA here is from genome assembly GCA_964023405.1 of Apodemus agrarius. NCBI lineage: Eukaryota > Metazoa > Chordata > Mammalia > Rodentia > Muridae > Apodemus > Apodemus agrarius. Next base: position 45,363,607 of record OZ030024.1, read on the forward strand.
TTTTCTGGCCTCCTCGGGCTCTATATATACACAGACACACATAGAGGCAAAGCTGCCATGCACATCAAATAAACAAGAAATAATGTTTCAAATCCATATTCTTTTTTTTTTTTAAAGGTGAGAATGGTGTTCTCCCAAAGCCTGGAAGAACATCTGGCTTATGGCAGGTTCTCAATAGGCAGAGACAGAAAATCTCCCCGCATTCCCTCCTCTTACCTGACTTCCTATGTAATATAGTTTCTATAGATACCTGCTGAGAATGTCCAAGCAATGTTTATAACCGACCATCTCATGAACAATGGATAAAAAGGCGGCCAAGAGTCAAATAAATTCTCAGCTGTTCCAGCCTCCATTGCAAGTACAGAGAGAAGGGCTCCAGTATCACCAAGATCACATAGGCTGACTAGATTCAAATTCACCCTTAGAGTATCAGCTCGTCAGATGCCACAGTGGGTGACTCAGGCTCAAAGTCTCCCAAACAAAGACTGACCCTGTCCATGTGCTCCCACCATCCTGAATGCTGCAATCACGTCTTCTCTCCCTTTCATTCAGTACATCACTCCTTGGGGTCTTCCTCTGAGCTACATGCCTGTGTCTAGCCTTCGGCTCAAGAAGTACAGTAACTCCTTGCTCTTAAAGGCAACGTACACAGATGATTCTGCTACAGGGGCCGCTGTTTCTTTGAGAACCGTGCTCTTGGAGTGGTCCCTCCTTACCAACCTTAACTTCCACAGGGAGACATGGGAAATTCCTGGTCCATTGAGTAGGTGGAAAATACCTCCAGGTATTTTTGTTGTTGTTGTTGTTGTTGTTGTTGTTGTTGTGGAATCAAGGAGAAAGAAATGCCCTGGGGCTGGAGAGATGGCTCAGCAGTTAGGAGCACTGATGGTTCCTCTGGATGTCCTGAGTTCAAATCCCAGCAACTGCATGGTGGCTCACAACCATCTGTAATGAGATTGGATGCCCTCTTCTAGTGTGTCTGAAGACAGCTACAGTGTACTTACATATGATAAATAAATAAATCTTTTAAAAAAGAAAAGAAAAGGAAAGGAAAAGAAAAGAAAGCCCATCAGAGAATGTGTTATGCAGAACAGAAAGGAATATAGAAAAAGAAAATGTATGCAGAGAGTCACATTGGGTGGGAGGGGAGAGATAGGGGTCATATATTTATGACAATGATAGAAACAGAAACCTAAAAGAAAATAGGGCAGAGGGCTTTGACTTATTTTGACTTCACTCTTGGGGATGGAACCGCAGGGCCTTGTGCATGGGACTTGAGAGTCCTAGTGCCTAGCTACTGTCCTGGGGCAGACTGTGTGTCACAGGAGCTCAGTAGCAGAATGTCCACAGGGAGCAAGGAGAGTGGGTGGCAGAGTGCTAGGACAGAGAGCCCTGGGTGGGTGACAATGCACAGGACACTGGCAGAAGACAAGGCTAGGAAGCAGCAGCCAGGTCAGCAAAGAGCAGGCAGGCACGCCAGGAAGCTGGCATCTTTTCCACTCTCTGAGCAGCTCCTGGAGGTTTCCAGTGGGGAGGGATTCCCATTGTCTTAGCCAGCACCCACCTTCACAGACGTGCTCAGCTTAGAAATCTACATCCCAGCCGGGCGTGGTGGCGCACACCTGTAATCACAGCACTTGGGAGGCAGAGGCAGGCGGATTTCTGAGTTCGATCAAGGCCAGCCTGGTCTACAGAGTGAGTTCCAGGACAGCCAGGACCACACAGAGAAACCCTGTCTCAAAAAAAAAAAAAAAAAAAAAAAAAAAAAAAAAAAAGAAAGAAAGAAAGAAAAGAAAAAGAAAAAGAAAAAAAAGAAATCTACATCTCTTGTCCTTCTTCTAGGCGTTCAGCGAGATGGCCTGTTTGTTCAAATGGTCCCTCAAATTCTCCACATTTAATTCATTGCCAATGTCTCAGACCTTTCTCATTTGAACCTTCCCAGAATGTCTTCTGTCTGAGTTGCTCCCTTTGACTAATGTCTGATATCCAAGCTAATGTCTCCTGCCTAGAAATATTGACAGGGGTCCTATGCTAAGGTTAAAGCTCAAATCTGACCATTACTCCTGCTTTTTTTTTTAATTCAAAAATCTTTAAATTGTACACATATGGGTGTATGTTTAGCCTGCATGTGTATCTGTGTACCACCTGTATGCACGGAACATGTGGAGGCCAGACACAAGTGTAGGATCCTCTGGAACTGAAGTGACATTTGGTTGTGAGATACCATGTGGACACTGGGAACAGAACCCTGGTCCTTTGCAAGAGTGGTCAGTGCTCTTACCTGCTGAGCTCTCTGTCCAGACCCACTCCCGTTCTTTCTGTCCACCAATCCTTTTTTTTTTTTTTTTTTTTTTTTTTTTTTTGAGAGAGGGTTTCTCTGTGTAGCCCTGGCTGTCCTGGAACTCACTCTGTAGACCAGGCTGGCCTCCAACTCAGAAATCCACCTGCTTCTGTCTCCCAAGTGCTGGGATTACAGGTGTGCGCCACCACGCCCGGCTCTGTCCACCAATCCTTAACGTGACTCCTTCTGCGGGTCTCAGTAAAGTCCCCGATTTGCATGAAACACCGTGTGGGTGTTCCTTCAGCTCCCTAACATGTCATTTACCATTTGGCTCATATCATTCCGTCCTTTAAGACCCAATTCAATGATTCTAAGAAGGCTTCCTTCGTTCCAAGCTCCATGTTGGGGTAGCACTCCAAAATGTCTGCCTTCTGGAGCACTGGTCAAGGTGAGATCCCAGTTCTCTGGCTGAAGAGTTAACTCTAGAGAGCTTCTGACAATAGAGACCGAACCTTCCGCCACAGGCCAGCAGAGGCACAAGAAATACCGGACTTGGGAAAGGCACGTCTTCTTGACGGAAACCTCTGCAAAGGAGACAGAGCTATTGGCATCTGGAGGTTACTGTCTTTGAGCAGAGCATCCAGCAGTCACAGGGGCACAGCTGCTGGCATTCAAGCTGTTAGCTGCCTGTTTTGGAATCCAAGCAAGGAGGAGATGCTGTCCTTCTGTGCTGGCGTCTCCCGGAACTCATCATGTTAAATCAACCTGTAACAACAGGAAAACGACTAGGTAATTTGCAGCCAGTCACTAGCCACTTGTCAAGTCAAGTTAATGACAAGGTTTGCCTAACAGCTCACATCTGGGTGGATAGATGCTAACATCACACAGACTCGTGTAACAGTGCTACCACATTAGAAGAAAATGAAGCAATGGACTTGGTAAAGGCCTTGTCCTATAAGAACCAGGGCCTGAGTTTGACCCCCAGCACCCATGTCTAAAAAATTCCAAGCACAGTCCTACTCGCTTATAAACCTTGGGCTTGGGACATAAAAATAGATTCCTGAAGCTAGCAGGCCAACCAGTCTAGCTAAATCCATAAGTTCCACATTCAGCGAGAGATTCTGCCTTAAAAATAATAAGGTAGAGAGGAGTGGAGAAATATACCTGACCTCTGATCTCAACACATATGTACATACTTAGGACTGCCCCCGCCACACCCCCACACTCAGCATGTCTGTGGCCACTCCTATGATCAGACCCAGGAAGGGCCCGCAAGAACAGTGAGAGGAATTGAGGCAAAGAGACAGTGAAGCCAAGCACAGTTGCCTGTGTTATCAAACTTGGCTTTCCCTGTTTCCACAACCTCCATAAAATACCTTCTAGAACCAGAGTAAATGCTTATTGACATGTGGTGAGTGTTTAGTTGATAGTAGTCAATATTTCCTCAGTAGGCATCTGGGAAGAATGATAAAGATGATGACGGGTGATGTCAGTGTCCCTAGTTTAATGTCATGAGACAAGAGAGAAGACAGATGGTCATGGGATCTGAAGACCTTGGACCTCTAGTCTATGTCACGTGTCTGGCCCCTCAGGGGGAAGGGATGCCCGGCATGGGCCCACTGAGGCACCCCCTTCCCCCACACTGCCATAGAACAGATTCTTACGCTGCTTTCTCTTTTTATGATCACAACAGTCCTCAACCTCTCTCTGGAGATCTTAGCAGCTGATGGCTGTTAGGGAGGAGAATATTGTCTTCCATGAGAGCAGGCCTGGTTATATTTAGTCAAAGAAAAGACACACACATACACACAAAAGACATGATAATGGGAGGGGGTCATTTTGGGAGAAATGGGGTGTAAATAGGATAGGAGAGGGTGGGGTGGTAAGAATGTATAGTATATAGATAGGTGTGTGAGATTATCAAAGAATAAATTAATTTTTAAAAAGTAGATTTTTTTTTTCTTAAGAAGGAAGGGCTTAGAATACAGTAAGACCAACTGTGATTTAGCTATTGTTAAAAGCTGTCCTATGCCGGGCGGTGGTGGCGCACACCTGTAATCCCGGCACTCTGGAAGGCAGAGGCAGGCAGATTTCTGAGTTCAAGGCCAGCCTGGTCTACAGAGTGAATTCCAGGACAGCCAGGACCACACAGAGAAACCCTGTCTCAAAAAAAAAAAAAAAAAAAAAAAAAAAAAAAAAAAAAAAAAAAAAAAAAAAAAAAAAAAACAAAAAAGCTGGCTTATTCTGGGGCTTGTTTTATGTTCTCTTCACTTTTACACACTCTTCAAAGTCACTTTTATTTAAAACAGTGATTGGTTCCTTTTAACCATGTCTGCCTCTCCCCGCTCTGACACAAGGTACCATTCTGTAGTCCTTGCTGGACTAGAACGCAGCTCTAAGGCAGCCCCCTGCCTCCCAAGTCCTGGGATTAGCAATGTGGGTCAGCAGACTTGGTCCAATATGCGCGCATTTTGAATTTTCTCATGGACGTGGGAAGGCAAATGAGCGAGAGTAAAGGACGCAGGTGAAGAAACGCAGCCAGGTGAACAGCCCGCGTGGCCGGCTTCTTGGTTTGAGCTTTTTCCCTCCTGGTTCTTGGACGACCCCCACCGCAGCACTGCTCCGTGGCTGCTTTACGCAGGGCCTGCTTTACTGTGTTCAAAGTGAGGGCGTGAGGAGGCTTTGGAAAGATGAAGCAAATGAAAAGCCCAAACTCTACACAGCTGTCGATTCCTCCCGCTCACAGCTAAGGGAGACAGAGTCTCAAACGGTCTGTGTGCTAGGTACCACAGTGCACCGCGCGGACCGGGGTAAGGGGCAGGAGACTCAAGCTCTGCCTTCCAGTGTGGGTCACTTAGAAAGTGGATTGCTATCACTCCGACATACAGCAACTGCGGACGCAGATGTTAGATATGACGCTGTTGTTCCTTCCCTTTCTTCCTTCCTTCCCCAACTCCCAACAGTGCCTGACTAGCCTGCATCCTAAAGCACATCCCCCTGCCTCTGCCTCTGCCTCTGCCTCTGCCTCTGCCTCTGCCTCATAGGGATGGCATTACAGGTGTGAGGCACCATGCTCAGCTTCTAGCTTTTGAAGGTGTTTGTTTGTTTATTTTTTGTTTGTTTGTTTTCCGAGACAGGGTTTCTCTGTGTAGCCCTGGCTGTCCTGGAACTCACTCTGTAGACCAGGCTGGCTTCGAACTCAGAAATCCACCTGCCTCTGCCTCCCAAGTGCTGGGATGACAGGCGTGCGCCACCACGCCCAGCTGTTTGTTTGTTTGTTTAAAATGTTGATTTATTTAAGTTTATTTTAATGGACATATAACAATGACAAACATGTAGATATGCATGAGGCTTTGTGGCACTAGAATATTTGCATAATATGAAGATCAAGTCCCAGATGTATATCTGTCTCCTCAAACATCATTATTTCCTCACAAGGAAGCATTTTGATTCCTTTTTGTTCTTTGAAGTGCACAAGCATTATCACGATACAGCGTAGTCCTACTTTGAACATGAGAGCTTCCCACTTGTGTTTAATTGTAACTTCGAGAAAGACCGATCCACCACCTTATCTCTGCCTCTTCGCTTAGTACTCGTTCTTTGGACATAAAGCAGAATGCTCACATCAGCAGTGTGGGAGGTCTCGGAGGTTCTCCGGCTGCTTGGACTCCCCCCACCCCCTTGCTACAGGCCCTTCTGCGGACTGAAACATCCGTGCCATCAATACCAAGCTACCGCGGAAGAACAGCGGTGCAAGGACAGCTCCCGGTTCACCCTTCCTCTTCCGGGGTTTAATTGCGCTCACAAAGGCAGGCCCGAGGCCTCCGAAGCATCCCTGCGGCAGTCACAAAGGCAGGGAGACTTCAGGCTATGGCCACAAAGCAGCCTCTGCTCTCCCCCATTGTGCCCAGCAGCCGCAGCAGTCTCCGAGCCCGCGGGAGTCTTACATATCTCCTACATGCAGCAAAGTGGGGGAACAATGGAACAAATTATGAACAAGCTCGGAGCGGAGCTGTGGAATTCTTCCCTTTGTGAGCCTCCCTCGCTGTCTGCGGGGACAGCTGGCCTGAGGGGAACACAGGGGTAGGGATATCTCAACAGGAGAAGGCCAGCCAGGGTCCCTTATTTCGTACCCCTGCGGCAGCATTAAATACTTGTAAAAAGTCCGGGGCAAAATCGAAGAGAAAGCCTTTGCAATGTGTGCGCTGAAGTTGTTGTTCACAGTAACATAAGCACAAGGATGTACTGGGTGGCCCGTGTTTCCTCCTTTCTCTGCCCTCTCCTGTGACCTTACAGAAGAGCTGTCTTCCCCAGCTTTGTTGGACTAGGATCGTTTTCCCCCGGATAATAAGAAGAAAGCATCCTTTGGGCAAACAGCTTTGGGAACACACCATTAATCATTTTAGAGTCCCAGGTGCAAATTCTTAAGATTGGTCAATAGCTGTTTTGGCATGGTCTTAATTGTAATGGGTTCTCTTTCCCCTCAGAGGCACGGAGGAAGTCACACCTTGGCTGATGTCCTGAGCAACATCAAGAAGCCTTTATTTGATAATGGGTCATTGAGAGACAACACGAATGGTGGCGCCGGAACCCACCACAGATTTGTGAAGTCCCTGCAAAGCTTCAGAAAGTAAGGGGGGAGGGGGAGGTGGGCTCCGAATTTAAGTTGTCTCTTATTGAATGTCAGACATCTGGAAAGGACTCCTTCAATGGAACAGAAGAATTAAACAAAGTGGCACATCCGTGTTCAAATTAGCCACAGACACAGTAATGTGACAGCCGCTGCTTTCTTCCCGAGCCTCAGAAGAAATACTGTGGGTTCAGAGCAATTAGAACAATTTCTTTCCTGGTAAGACTTTGAATATTTATTAGCCTTTTAAAAGGGTGGTTAATATAGGTGCTACAGGAAGCAGGTCCACCTCTAAAGACAGAACTGAGAGCCTGGGAGGTGGGGAATGGAGAGGAGCAGACTACAGTCAGTCAGTCAGTCCCTTCTCATGAACTGGGAGATTCCCTGAGTGCTACAGCTTGATGCCAGCCCCAGCAGCAACAGGCCCTCCTAGGTCAGCAGGTGATAAGCAAAGGCATGTTAGACAACCTCTAAGATGTCTCATCTCTCAGAGAGTCACAGGACAACAAGCCGGTGAGCAGCAGAGGCTGGGACCATAAAGCTGTTTGGATGTGTCGATGGAGAAAGGGTGGTCGCGGCAGGGAGGCTTCGTGGACGGATCTCCGGGGGGGGGGCCTCCGAGTGACGCCTTCAAAAGGAAAGGGACGTGTGGACAGTCCAAGAGATGCACAGATCATGGCCGCGCAGTGCTTAAAGCCAAACGACTGTGCCTGGCACCGCACGTCTGTCTCTAGGGTCCTCAGTACAGTCCGGGCCTCCGAGCCCTCAGCTTGGATGCTAGACAGACTTAACGGTCCACAGTTAGGGCTGTAAACGGCTACCCTTGGTCCTCCTGTGGAGACGTGTCCTGAATAGACGCCTGGGTCTGAGAGGAGGCATGTGAGAGCACAGATGACTGCTGTTGAGCCTGATAGAGACAGATTGGTAGGATGGTGGTGACCTTAAAAGTCTCTCAGTATCAGAATATCAGCGACTGGGGGGGGGGCGGGTTTGGAGACGATGAGATTAAGTTATCATCTCTATTTCTGACAAATGTTTGTGTGTTTTCAGCTAAATGAGCCCAACTGTAAGTCACTTGGCAAAAATCATTTATACCAAATGCTATACAGCCTGTGGTGCTATTAGCTGAAATAAGGATTTTTTTTTCCTAAAGCATATTTCCCATGCAGTATCGTCGGAAAAAAAAATAAAAAAGCCAGAAAGAGACATGGCCAGGCTGGTCAGTAGAATAATTTGACAACTTTGCAATAGCTCCTCCTACTTTGCCATCTGCCCCAACTAACTCCTCCCATAGAAACACTGGGAAGACAATTCTTGAGGACAGAGCCTGCAATGCCCCGGGGTTAGCTGTTCAGAGTTTTAGTCACTGTCCATATCCACACACACCCTTGGCAACAGGCTGCATCTAGTGCAGATGGCCGCTCTAACCTACACCGGCGGACTGGCTTTTACTCCCCACCCCCCACACCCTATGATACACCTCTTCCTCCCCTACACTCAGTTAAGGCAGATCATTCCCATAATCACTGAGACAGATGCACCCAGACCACAGGTGCTTAAAAAAAAGACAGAGACAAGTCTAAAATGTATTTCCCAGGACTGGAAATGTAGCTCAGTGATTCAGGGTTGGAAGGAAGAAGGAAGAGAGGGAGGGAGGAGGGAGGGAAGAGAGAGGGAGGGAGGGAAGAGAGAGGGAGGGAGGGAGAGGGAGAGAGGGAAGAAGGATGGAAGAGAAGGAAAAAGGATGGAAGATCATTTTCCAGAGGCACAGAGGCTCTTCCTTATCCTCCAAACTTCCTTTACTAGTACGGGCTTGTCTTGATTTCTACCCATTCTCCATATAGATCCACATAAGAAACAAATTCCCCAAGTCAAAGAGTCCACACACCCAGCACACACGCATTCTGGAGACATCAAAAGTGCCAGGCAGCACCCCCTCCCATCCGTCCCCCACCCACCCACCCCACCCCCGCATTCCACAGGAGATTATTAACTGTCCCCAGAGAAGGGGGGCAGCTGAAAAGGAAGAGACCCAGTTCATATGCTAATCCCACAAAAGCAAGTACTTCTCCTCTTGCTGGATTTACTGGAGCAAGAGGTCTGAATGACACCAGTTCGGGGTAAACACAGTTTCTACATCAACCTCCGGGTGAGAATTTCATTTCAGGAAGGCGAAGATGGCTTTTTTTGTTTAGCTTGAAGTCACGAGGTGTGTAACCTTTCATTTCCCCTTCGCTCCCAAATGGAGGCTTTCACACCAAGTTTTGTTTCCCGACAAGAGAAAAGAAAAATCATGGTCCTTGGCTCTGCCTCTTGGGTCCCCCACCCCCAGGCTTTTGTGTTTCCAGGAGACCCTGGTGCTCTCTGGCGAACTGCTCTGGACAGGATTAGCCCACTAGTTACAGCCTTCAAGGAATAAAAATCTAACACCTTGTTCCCTTTCTCGGTTCAAAAGCCACTGCCACCAGGGTACACTGGTGGTTTGAAAAAAAAAAAGACTATAATTCATATGCAAACTAGAGGAGGATTTTCATGATTTCATAATAAAATGTTGAAACGCTTTGATCTGGAGTTGTAAGGAGCTGTGAAACAGAGCTTCGGAAACAGACAGATATTTGTGTAAGCATCCTTTATGTATTGCCAGTGCGGAATAATAACATATCAAAGCCCCAACTTACCTCATCTGCCTGGTACAGCCAAGGCATAAATAAAGAGGAACAATGGAATCACTATTACTCACTCTCGGAGAGCCAGCGACATCACTGTATCCTTTATAATTGCTGGCAAGAAGATTAATGTTTTGTTAAATATCAGAGCAAGGTCACAAGGGGGCTCGCAGGCCTGTCTAAACACCCAGTCTTTAAGCTCCTTCCTTCTCACTTGCTTTATTTTGGAAATGAACTTGTAGCATTTCATCTAATGATGGTGATTTTGCCTTTGAAAGACAAGGGTTGCATCGGCATCTTGCTCTGAACACACTCACATAACACAAATGCGCACATACACTCACACCCACACACTCGCTGCTGTGTATACCACAAAATGCGCATACACTCTCTATACACACACACACCACACATGCACACACATACACACAACACACTCAACACACCACACATACCCTTATACACAAATACAGATGCACACACACCACACACTCAGACACACCACAACATATACCACACACACACTCATACTCACACATGCACACACATAGCACACACAGCCCTAAACACACACACACACACACACACACACACACACACACACGTGTGCATGCTCGCACGCACATGATTTCTCTAAATGTTATTTTGGGAATAGGGTTGATTTGAATGAGAGCATATGGACAATGCTGTTATGAGGTGACCTTGCCCTTTGAACCAACATGGATAATTTATTGCCTGTCACTGTGGCCAAAAGCAAGAGGTATGTGCTTAAGAGATAGACTTTATTGGGGTCTAGGGGCTCCCTCCTGTCTCCCAAATATTGCTGTCATCATTCCCCGAGCTTCTGTTATGTTTAGCCTATATGTCTGTGCTTATAGATGTTTCCAGCAGCAAACAGTTCATGACCCAGAAAGAACAGAATATTTTGGCTTGCGCTGGCTTTCAGCACCTGTTTAAACCAAAGGCCTTTCGAATCTCTGTGCACAGGTCAGAAGGCTCCACCAACAACTGGAGAGGGCAAGTCTTGCGGGCTGTTTTCAAACCCAAGACCCCATGCTATTGTCGAGGACCCTTACTGCCTCGTTTCCCAGATGTGGAAAGAAGACGAACAGCAAATCCACAAAGCAGTTGTGCTTCCTTCTCACATGAAGACCCTTGTATGCATCTCCCAGCTTGCCTTTGTAATGAAAGGATAAGGTTGCAAGCTAGGAATCCCCCGTGCCTGAGTCTAGTGTGACCCCAAAGGAGCAGAGGTTCAGTCCACTCTTTGTTGGCCTGGAAGTGTGCACATATCACCACGCCTCCGGGGTCCGGCCGTGAATCTCTGGGAGTGTCCCTGGCACCTTTTCCCGACTTGCCTTGGCAGAGCGGCTGTGGCAAGGACAAGCGCGGCTGGGGGCTGGCAGAATCACCCCGGGGGCTGCGGAGCTCCTGCCTGGGGGCGCTTAGGTCCCCCTATTGCCAGTGGGGGAGAGTGGACGAGACCCTGTGCATGGAGGCCACGTAAGCGGAAATGGCTTAACTAGTTCTTCCGGCCTCTGTGGGAGGCTGATTTGTTCTCAGAGATTGCAGGTTCAGATGGTTGAACTGATTGGCTTAGAAGCTTGTGGTAGGCGGGTTCTGTTATAAGCCTATAAAAAGCCAATCTGAGTCTGCCCACGCGGCTCACTTCTTTTACCCTGCGTGATGAGACTGTGACCCCCAGAGCTCTGGAAATTAAAATCCCTCTTGCAATTTGCATCAAGAATGTTTCTCGTGAGTGATGGGGTGCCGGTTTCCTTTCTTTCGGGTCTTACAGTAATAAGAGGAACTGGCCACGGTAGTCTATGTCCATCTCCTTTGATAGCTTGAAACTTTCCCAGGCAGTGTCATATCTGTGACAAAGCAGCAGTCGAGTCACACTGGGCTTTGGCCGTTGTCATCCCAGCAGCTGCGGTAGGCTTGGCAAGTTCTTCGGGACCAGCGTAATAACTCTGGGGGCATGGATGCTCTTTACATTTTCCCAGGGGTAACAGTACAGTGCTCAGAGGGCTTAGGGTCCCCAAGAAGGTTCTTACAGGATGTGGCAAAGTCACAGAAGTGGTCATTTTGATGGAAGCCAGCCTTCACATCAGTCAGGACTGAAAGTGGAGGGCTGGAGAATGCTAAGGGACACAGGGTGCCTTTCAAAGGACCCCTCTGCCTCTCCTCCCTATACGGCTTGTCTGGGACAAGAGGTCTTAATTACAGCTCTAATTTTAAGATGATCTGCTTATTTGTTGGTTTGTTGTTGTTGTTGTTGTTGGTGGTGGTGGTGGTGGTGGTGGTTTTTGTTTTGTTTGGTTTGGGTTTTTTTTCTGCCCCTGGAAGCTTGAGGAGGAATTAAGAAGAAGACAGCTTGGACTGAGGTTGGTGTAAGACGCAACTAGATGTGAAAGGACAGCGTCCTGACTTGGAAAACGTGCCACAGCTTCACTAATCTGGGTGGCCGCTGGGGACTTAGAGCCACCATTGCCCTGTGCCCTCTCACCTCAGTCAGGGGGATTTGAGAAGAGGGTGCTCCCCCCTAATATGGACACCCATGCCTCCTGTGCATGTGGGTCCTCAATAGGATGCCGAGTCAGGAACAGGATGGACAGACAAATCATAGGCTGGCAGAGTAGGGAGTGGACGGATGGATAGATGACCGTAGAGATTAAATACAAAGTAGACCACTAAAGTAGCCATCCAGCTACAGCACGACCTGTAGTGCAGAACATTCCCACTACTTGATTTTGCAAATCAGGTTTCATTGGAACACAGCTAGGACCGCTCCTTTATGTTTTAGTCTGCTCCCCACAAATTGCATTATCATTACCCAGGACATGCGGCTTATTAGCTATGTGTTTCTTCATAGTAATAAGTGCAGTAACTCCTGCCTTTGGAACGTCTATGTCTGGGTGTCATGGCAGTGTGGCAGGGGCTGGAGGCAGCCTGTGCCAGTGCTGCCTGCAGCCTGGGGACTTTGTTTCCAAGTCCCACACAGTGCCTTACACCTGTCACAGCACTTGGGCAGGCTCTGAGGACAACTCACTTGAAAGCTTAGCAGCAAGCCCCTGTATCCACTGGGCCAGCTTGTCAGTGGAGTGAGATGGGATTCCTGACTCTATCACAGGAGAGAACTTGGGGATACGCCAGTAGGAGGATGGTTTGGACTTTACGCAGAAGCTTTAAGCAGGGTGGGGAGAGGTGTGCTCCAGGTTGTGAGCTGTAAGATGAAACCATGAGTTACAAGAAGAGTCTTACTGTAGTGGGGTTTCTTGTAAGAAACCCACACGCTGTACATTTAGAACCAAGAAAGGAGAAAGGCCCTATGTTCAGGCCTTAGGCATGGTGAATTGCTATGTGAACATTCTTAATTTTTTTAAAAGTATCATCTCTATTTTGGCAGCCTTTCCAACAGATGTTAATTAAGTTGGACAAGACTTCAGCCAGACTCTGGGGGGAGGGGCTTCTTTCTGGCTCTGTCTTCCTAATAACACTGCCTTTCTGCTTTTCCTCTTGTGAGAAGGTTTCCTTCTATTCTTTTTGTTATTGTTTTTGTTGTTGTTGTTGTTGTTGTTCTGGGACAGGGTCTGTCTACATAACTCTTAGCTGTCCTGGAGCTTGCTATGTAGAACAGGTTGACCTCGAACTTACTGAGATCCTCCTGTCTCTGCCTCCTGAGTGCCCATATTAAAAGTATGAGCCACCTCACCCAGCTTTTGTTATTGTTGTTGTTGTTGTTATTGTTGTTGTTTTGCTTTTAAATAAGCACTCCTTACTACCAGGGTATTTTTTTTCATGACTTTTGTTCTTTTAAGTATATCTGTCTTGCACACTCGTGAATATACAGCACGGTGCACAAGCCAAGGTCAGAGGATGACTACTAGAAGTTGGTTCTTTTCTTCCACAATGAATCGAGGCATTTAGAAGTAAGTACCTCTACCCACTAACTCATCTTGCTGGCCCGGGTTAGGTTTTGATAAACATTTGGCATGAGTGTTGCTACTTTGTTTCCAACCCAATTCCCCTGTAAAAGAAAGCTCAACTCAATAAGTTAACAAAACAAGCTATAAGCCTAGATTGGGCGACCTCCCACTACACTACTCTATTTCCATCTATATTATCCCATATAACTTGCCGTTTCTCCAGGCCATAAGCTTCTTTCTCTGCAGCCTCTCCATTGATCTCCTGAGGCTCCTCCCTTCCTGTTTATCCCCGCCCCCATCGCTCCTCCCCTAGACTCTCAGCTCCTCCCACTTCCTCCTGCCTAATCATTGGCTCAAGCCTTTATTTGAAAAGTTAAGGTGGAGAGAAGGTTCACAAGGCAACTCCTCATCTGCAGCCCCTCTGAGGAGTGGAATTAGCATCAAAATACAAGCCCAGGGCTATCCACAACACATGAGTATAATTTATTCTTCCAACAGCCCCTTTTTAAATTTTATTTTTGAGACTATACTATAATTAAATCTCTCCCTTTCCTCGCTCCTACTTTCTTTCAAATGCATGGTCCCTCTTCTCACTAATTGTTATTGAACGCATATGCATACTTTCATATATATTCCCAAATATAAATCTGTTCAGTCCATACAACGTTTTCAGATTTGACTACTTGGCATTGAACAGCCAAGTGGTGAGCTCTTCCCTGGGGAAGACCACCTCTCCATCTCCCAGTTTTCCCCGGTTGCCTATAGTTCTCTGTGTAGGGTTAAGGCCTTATGGACTTTCCCCCACCCATGTTGGCATGTTCATTAATATCATCTTTGTTCAGATCACATTTGGGTAGTCATGTTGGTGACACTTTATGAGTATGGATTCTGAATGTCTTACTAGGAGATACCCTATCATAGCAAATTCCCTCATCCCTGGCTCTTACAATCTTTCCACCCCTCTTACTGCCTGAACCTTAGGTGCTAAAGTGATTTTAGACAATATGTACCGGGACTGGCTTGGTTTTGGTCTTCTGTAGTTCTGTTCGTTAATGGCCATTTCTTACAGCTTGGCTATGAGTTGAAAGTGTCTCAAGGGCAGTGTGTTGGACGTTTGGTCCTCAGTTTAGTGACAGTAGGGAGAGACAGAAACTTTAAGAGGTAGAATCCAGGGCAAGGTGGTGGTTCAATGGAGACTGTCCTTTGAAGAGCATAGCTACTGTGAAACCCGTAGGTAGTAATAAAAGGACAATCATGGCCCCTATGTCATCTCCATGTGCTCTCTCCTATCTATACACACTTCCATCATGTTATACACCAAGTAGGGGAATTCCTTGCCAGACCCAACTCTACGATGTTCAGATAAGCAGCCTCAAAAGCTATAGGCTAAAGACACCATTTCTCTACAGATTGGTTAGCACTGGTAGTTCATTATAGTAATAGAAATAAAATAAATCAATAATAAAGCCACATGTTCATGTTTTTCTTATATGAATTCTGTTAAATACACTTGACAGGAAATAACCATATAAGTGCATTTTGGTAGGCATGGCCAATAAATGAAGTCAAGTACTTCATCTGGAGTTCATATACAGCAATGAGAACCTTGTACATTGCAGTCCAATATTGTTTGGGAGCTAGACAGCCAGTGTTGTTAGGAGGATTTTACTGTTGAAGTTAGTGAGGTCTTCCATAGATCGGTTTGATTCTGAGACTATTTTCCCATTGCAGCACTTTCTCTTTAGAACCTAAGAAGTTATTCCCACAATACTTCAGCGTCTTGTAAGCTTCACATATAAATATGAGCAGTGGGATTATTGTGCTCTCCCAAGCATAATGCTGAGCTGAGCTACAAGATGCATCTCAACTTTGCTTGCCATGGTCTAGCCTGCTTCAATAAGATAAATCCAGTCTTGTGCTCCTTCAACACATCCGTGAAATCAGAGACCAGAGCAGCCCGCAGGTCTCCACTGCCTGTTTCAGGTCCTTTGATGTCAGTCCTTAGTAGAAAGATGACCAAAGAACATGAGGCCATTTGAGAAAACACAGCTACTGGAATCTACAACACAAGCTGAGTTTGAACCATCAGGGTCTTAGAGATGTTATATGAACGTGGCCAAAATGAACCACGGGAGGAAGGGTAATGGTATCAGTAAGCTAAAATATATGTCCCTGAAAGGCAGATTGTAATATTTTCTGTTTCATGTATAATGGCTGTATTCTGTGGAATAAAATTGTATGGAAGACCTGGCTGGCCATCGGTAAATGTCACCACCTCACCCCTTTTAGGTACTTAGAAAGTAGTAAGAATGCTCTTAGAATGCAGTAGGCTGCTTTCACACACCCCGAAAGATGCTTCTCCCTGCCAGTCATCCCTTTGTTTTGGGTGTGAGCAGAACCCAGGAGTTTGCTTCAAACGAATAAGGTTGCAGAAATTTTAAGATGTGCCATCGGAAGCTAAGTTACAGAGGTTTGCAGATTCTGTCTCCTTTGTCTTTTTTTTCTGGCTTCTTGCCTCCTTTACTGAAGCCAGCTTTCATGGTGTAAGCTGTCCTATAGGAGCTCATGGCTGGCGAAGGTAGGGTTTCTCTAGCCAATAGCTAAAAAGGAACTGAAGTTTCAACCTACCAGGCAACCTAAAAGTGAAAGCAACAAAAGTGTGTGTGTGTGTGCGTGTGTGTGTGTGTGTGCATGACTGTGCGTGTATGTGTCCCCTTTCCTGACAGAGGTATGAGTCAGCTGCCCACCCTGCCCCAGAGATGAACAATCCGCATAATTGGTATCTTTTCTTTTGTTTTTCTTTGGAGACACAAAAGAAACTCTTGAGCTAGAGGTGAGTGACAGATTTGTTTATTCTGTTACTATCTTGCTGGAGGAATTCTATTCTGGTTGCTCTGTTGCATGAGACATGACTCAACACTTAGAGACTTAAAACAATACAGTTTTTATTCTTCTCCTGATTCCTTTTGGGGATGGGTTACCAGGGATAATACCCAGAACCTATGTGTGCTACGATGTGCTCCTGGCTTACATCTCCAGGGCTCTGGAGTCTTTAAGTCAGATATTTGGGGAATACATGGCTTCGATCTTGCCTCGGCACTGGCAGATGTTGCACGGAGATACATACATGGACCATGCCATCTCTACCTGTGTTGGGTGACTTGACAAGGGTACAGGTTAATACTGTGAGGCTTCCTGAGAGCTCATGCCTTCTCCAGCACACATTCTGACGTGGCTTTTCAAATTGCAGTTGACTTTCCCAAGCATGTGGAGTTCCGCCTCACTGCTCCTCAGATATTGTGAGAGAACTGAAAGGCACAATAGCAATTAAATGCCTTAAATAACAAAGGGCACATTTTGGCATTTTGCTGTTGCTAAACAGGGCCTCGATAGGTAGCCCAGGCTGACCCCAAACTTGTAAGCCTCAATTTCCAAAGTGCTGGGATTAAGGGCATCTGTTACCCTATCTAGGCTATGTTTTAGTTTTATTTTGTTTCGTTTGTTTTGTTTTGTTGCTCTTTTATTCCGAGACACATTCTCAGGAAGCCCAGGCTGGCCTCAAACTTGTTACCGAGCCGAGGTTAACCTTGAACTCCTGATCCTCTGTCCTCTGCTTCCCAAGTTCTGGATGAAGGACAAGTACCACCACATCTAGCCACAATTTAACTTTCAATCAAACAAGAGTTTACAAAATTTATTGACTCATCACATGTCTTAGTCAGGGTTTCTATTCCTGTACAAACATCATGACCAAGAAGCAAGTTGGGGAGGAAAGGGTTTATTGAGCTTACACTTCCACACAGCTGTTCATTACCAAAGGAAGTCAGGACTGGAACTCAAGCAGGTCAGGAAGCAGGAGCTGATGCAGAGGCCATGGAGGGATGTTACTTACTGGCTTGCTTCCCCTGACTTGCTCAGCCTGCTCTCTTATAGAACCCAAGAATACCAGCCCAGAGATGGTACCACCCACAAGGGGCCCTGCCCCAGTTAATCACTAATTGAGAAAATGCCCCACAGCTGGATCTCATGGAGGCACTTCCCCAACTGAAGCTCCTTTTCCTATGATAACTCCAGCCTGTGTCAAGTTGACACACGAAATTAGCCAGTACATCACATTTATATCAGAAAACTCACATGACACTTGGGGAAAGGAAAAAAGGAAGAAAAAAAGAAAAAGCAATGAGTCTTTTCTGTATCAATTATAGTGCGAAGGTCAGTTCAGGTTGTGCAGCCCAGCAGTTCCCTTAGCACTGACAGGAATACTCTGTTTGGTAGCAACTGTCACAGAGGGTTACCAGGTCCTTGCAATGTGTTTAGTGTGATGAGCTGAATTTTAATTTAACTTTATTTTGATTTATTGACATTTGAAAATCAAAAGAACATAATAGATGCCATATTGGATCACACAGGGCTATGGAAATGTTACTAGTTCATCTCATTGTTGACTTTGAGTAGTAGTCTCAGACTTGATGGAGTAGTCCTGTCCCCTGGTATCCTCAGGTATGAATTCAGTTTCTCAGACTCTTACAATGAACTCACAATCAAACAACTCCATGAGTAACTGCTGACCCACACTGACAAGAAACTGAAAATTCTGACAGACTGAGATGGTCACATGTGTACCATTGTTTCTGAGCCATGGGGCACTCAGAGTTCGAGAATTTCTAGTTGTACTTGAGGACAATTCTGGAAGAAAGAGGCATTTCAGTTGATAGACTGAATAAAAATGCAGCCTTCTCAATGTGCTGGCCCAGTGCAATCTCTTCAGGTACTGGACAAAAAGAGGAGGCAAGGAGGCAAGGAAGAAAGACCTCAGATTGGTTGCATCAGCTGAGACACTGGCTTCCCCTGATCTCAGCAGTCCTGGTTTTCAGGGCAACACTGGACGCTATGCTGTATTGGTTACTTTTCTCATCTGTGAAAAAAACACCTCTGTGAACATTAGGTGCGGAATGCATTATTCAGATTCATACTTCAGAGTTCATCAGGATGAAGAAGGCATGGTGATTGAAAGTTCTCTCTGAGGACATGTGATGGTGACCTCCTGAATCTTGTCATATCAAGAGGAAAGTGTAAGAGGAAGGAACCAAGAGTAATATACCTCCAAGGACAGTCCTCCAATTACCCACTTCCTCCAACTGGGCCTACTTCCTGTTGGGCAGCAATTAACTTCAAGATAAACCTCCAACACAGACTGACGATCTACCGCATTTTAAAGGGAGGTGAAGCATTCCATCCTGCAAGGAAGCCCATTAAATGGAGGAAGTAAAGAACTGAAAAAGCTTCAGGAAGTCCCTGAAATTCAGCAAATTTACTAGGCCCCTCCTTCCTCAGGGATATAAGTATTGGAGATTGGTTCTAATGCTTTGATTCAATCAGGAATGAAGCTACATGTCCAAACACTAAATGTCCTTGTCCCCAGTTGGCTTTTGATCAATTAATAAAGGTGCCAGCAGCCAATGGTTGAACGAAGGGAGACAGGGTGGGGCCCTTAGCCTTACCGTGGCACAGGCTAGGACACAGGGGAGAGGAGAGCCGGATTGAGATGAAGCAGTGGGAGATGGGTGGACATAGAAGCTGCAAGAGATAAAGCCAAGCAGCCACGTGAGAATTTCAATGGGTGGCCACCGGTCACTTCCCCACTGGGCCTCGGGGACCAGGGGAAGGTTCATGAATGCCCAGCCTTTGAGAGAACCAAGGCATTTCAAAAACAAGGTAATGTGTGTGGGTCTTTCATTCCCAGATCCAAAGATTCCCTGGGACCCACCGGGAGCATAAAGTGGTGTAGCTAACACGCCACACTACATATAAGCAGTAAAGTCTGTTGACTGACACTTTCACACCAGTCAGGTGAGATGAAAGATGCAGAGACCAGCTGAGCTCTGTCAAAGGCTGATTTTTAAACAAACTAAGCTGCCTAGAGAAGCTATGGGCTAGCCAAGCTGCCTGGAAGAGACTCAGACCTGAAAGAGACATTCTCTAAGCTTTCAATCTGCCTGCAAAATGTGCATCAGGCTCCAGGTTTCCAGTTATCTTGAGTTATCTGTCATTCGTATTAGGGTGAGCTTTGGGTGATATAGCTATATGGTTTCTGCTGCTATAGGCAACCCTTCACTCATAATCCCAATAACATAATCCAAATAATACTTACTCATTCAAGTTGGTGCTATTCTTTCTTTGTATATACTGGTTCTGTATCTTGGTTGAATAGTGTCACACAATACTTAAAGCATTTCCACCCTTCTCAAATAGACCAGTAGCTGGGAACCAAGTATTCAAACACATATATGCCTGTCAGGGGTATATCAGATGAAAATCATTACATATGCTTCTGACCACTGGTGGTTCTGTTTTCAGGCATTTCTGGCCTCCGGGTCATGTGACTAGTCATGTGATTTACCAGCCTCCACAGTCACATGAATCAATCTGTTTCTGTGGATAATTCCAACTTATGTGTTGACTCAGAGTCTCAGTGCAGGTCCCAGTCCCTGGAAACTTTCCATGGTTTCTATTGTCATGATGATATTGTATGACCAGGGGTGGAAATGTGAAGAATGAGTTAATAGCTTACTGAGACTATGGTAGTAGTGAGTGAGGATTCTTCTGCCAGACTGCAGAGTTACAGCCTGGGCTTCGTCACCCCCTTAGACTCTTCTGGGCTCCAAGTTTCTGTTGTAGCTGGGCATTCATCTTATTGTGATTAGATACTAATTAGGAAAGAGGTGTTTACTTTATAAGCAGATCAGTGTGGATGGGTTAAGACAATAAGCCATCATTACAAGTTCTTTGCGTGTTTCTATTTATTTCCTGTTCTTAAGACATTGGGTCAGAATGGACCAATATCACACCAGAAACTCTAGGGGAAACCAAATGTGGTCACTTTCTTTTTAATTAAAAATACCCTTCCACAATTTTACACATATGTTATATACATTCATCATTCTTTCTTTATAAAATAGAGAGTAACAAGAAAGTCTGATAGGACTGAGGTGAACAAGCCCATTCCTAGCACCTGCAGAGCTAAAGAAAAAGCACACAAAGACCCTTCAAGAGCAAGGTCAATCTGTATGGGTTCCAGACACTGCTGCATCATGGACCCCTTAGCATCCCCACCCCACCTGGACTGGTCAGCTTCACATAACTGCATCAAACACCAGAGAGTATCACCTGGAAGAAATAAGGTTATTTTGTCTCACAGTTTGTAAGGTTCAGTCTGGGGTTAGTTGTTCCCTGGGGCTTTGAGTCCTATGACTTTTTTTTTTTTCTGAGACAGGGTTTCTCTGTGTAGCCCTGGCTGTCCTGGAACTCACTCTGTAGACCAGGCTGGCCTCAAACTCAGAAATCCACCTGCCTCTGCCTCCCAAGTGCTGGGTGGCATGCGCCACCACCGCCCAGTCCTATGACTTAACATAGCAAAACCATTCATCTCATATCCAGGATGTAAGCAATCTGGTCCTAGCTTCTGGAGCGCACTCACAATGACCTGAATCCCCTTCATTAAGGCCCCACCTTTCACAGCCCCCACCCCAGCACCCAAACTGAACCAAGCTGGGGACCAGGCCATTAGCACATGGGCCTCTGGCAGACAGTCAGTATCCAAACCATAGCTCCACCTTTTGCAGCTGGAGAGACTCCTTGGGAATGTCATCTGTCTAAAGACTAGCAGATCAAGGAAAGACATGTACTCAGCGATAGACAGGATACCCCAAACCTTCAGCAGGCCAATGGCAGTCTAGAAAGAGGAGCAGATTCTGGGCAGACATAACCCTAGATTCCCCTCACAGTGGGGAGAGGCAGAGTCATCAGAGAGGCAGAGCCGAGGCCATGAACTGTGCACACACACTCTGGCACACGGCTCCCAGGGTATAGCCCCTCTTATAGGGTTCCAAGATGGGTCCTGGAAGTAAAGGTTACATGAACTGCTGAGAACAGAGCAGGCACCTGCTCAAGACTTGGGAAGCTCCTACCACATTCCCTTGAGGTCCACAGTGATGTCCAGCTGTGTAAGGTCCAGCTGTCCTCTGAGCCAGCAATGACCAACAGATGACAAGGAGTATACTTTATTTGAATTGGAGAGAAAATAAAGCCAGCTTAATCTCTTCAAAGGGAGTTCGGGGGCTGACGGAGAGGAGAAGGGAGGGTCACGAGACCCCAGCAGCCATCATATTCTGAATTCATAAGGTCAAACTTTACAATCCCGTTACTGCCACAGCTGATAAACCCTATCAAAGATCTGCTCTCTAATTTCTGCATTAACTTTAAAAAGATTTCTGTGTTTTTCTTATAATGAAGGCCACAAGGGAACAACCTATGACCAATGAATTAAAGAGGAAGAAACGTATTTTTAAAAAGCGCTTGGTGTGTACAGACTTCTACATATGAAGGTAGTAAAATGTATGTGACTGGGATCCCCAGAGAGTTCCAGAAACGTGGCTCATGCCAGAGAATAGTGGGACTGAATCTATAGTGAGGGCAGAGAGAGATCTTCAAATTTAACATCCGTTCTGCATGGTGCCAACACAAGTTACCACCTACGGCTTTTACCCTTAAATTCAAATTCTTAGCCGTTTGATGGCCTTGTTTGATGTTTCCAATGTGCAATCGGACTATGTTATTTTTATTTTACCCTGATTTGAAAACAAACAAAACAAAACAAAACAAAACAAAACAAAATTAAACAATATATTTGCCTACTTAGCAAAATTTTTTAATTTATAATGCACCATTAAAGACTGTAGTTTGCCATACACTACTGAAGACTGAAGACCCAGCATTACCCAGCACGTTTCTGAGACTTAGTCATCTTGTGAGAGTAAATGTGTATCTGCCTGATTTATCAATTTCCCATTTTCTCCTCTCTCAGAACCTCCAGTGACCATCATTCTGTCCTCAGAGTCTACGATTTAAACTCTAAATTACTTAGCATAATAATATCAAAAAAGACATGATTTTTAGTTCTATGACTGGTTTATTTCACTTAGCATGATGTCCTCAGGTATCACCCATGTCCTTATATAGTATAAGGCCTTTTGAAGGTTGCATAGTATTCTCTATTTTTTCTTTCTTTTTTTATTTTATTTAAAAATGGTCACCGGGCGTGGTGGCGCACGCCTTTAATCCCAGCACTCTGGGAGGCAGAAGCAGGCGGATTTCTGAGTTCAAGGCCAGCCTGGTCTACAGAGTGAGTTCCAGGACAGCCAAGGCTACACAGAGAAACCCTGTCTCGAAAAAAACAAAAAAAAAAGTATTTATTTGGGATGGAGAGATAACTTAGTGGTTAAGAGCAATGACTGCTCTTCCAGAGGTCCTGAGTTCAATTCCCAGCAGAGAGCTGCAGTGTACTCATATAAATAAATCTTTCTTTTAAAAAAGGTACTTGTTTGTTCTCTTTACAACTCAATATCAGCCCTTCCTCTCCTCCCAGGACCCCCTCATGTAAGTCCTCCCCCATTCTATCTTTTGAGAAGAGGAAGCTCCCTTCTGGGTGTTACCAACACACATGAGAACACACCACACACACACACACACACACACACACACACACTCCTTCCCACACATCAAGCCACTGTGGGACTAGGCACATGCTCTCCCACTGAGACCAGACAAGGCTGTCCATTTAGGGGTACAAGATCCACAGGCAGGGAGGGAGGCCGGCAGCAGGCTCTGGAACAGCTCCACAGGAAGATCAAGCTGTCCATCAGCTACATATATACAGGAAGCCCGGGTCCAGCCTGTGCTTGCTCTTCGGTCAGGAAGCCCAGGTCCAGCCTGTGCTTACTCTTTGGTTAATGGGAGCCCCTAAAGATCCAGTTTCCATATTTTTTAAAGGTTCCATACTTTTATCTGTGCATTTGCCTGAATGTATGTATGTGTACCATTTGCCATGACTATTAGAGACCCAAAATAAGTATCAGATTCCCCCAGAGTTTCAGATAGCTCTGAGTTGCTCTGCTGTATGGATTCGAGGGCCATAGTCCATGCCCTTTGCAAAGTCAGCAACTGCTTCTATCTGCTGAGCCTTTTCTCTATCTCCTTCATTACATACAGTAAATGCATACACATTTTATAATTGCATTAACACACATACCACGTTTATTTTGTCTACATATTCCTTGAAGAGATTTTAAATATAAGAAGTAAAAACTATGGAGCACTAGAAGACATAGACAGATCCGTCATGCTGTTGGGCATGATAACATGGGTGGTACCACGGGTGTGCTACCATAGGCAACAGTAGGAAGGAAGGATGAACAGGAGAATGCATAGTGTCCTAGTTAGTGTATTATTGCTGTGAAGAGACACCATGACCAAGGCAGCTCTTATAAAGCCAAACACTTAATTGGGGCTGGCTTACAGTTTCAGAGGATCAGTCCATGATTATCATGGTGGGAAGTATGGTAGAGTCCAGGGACACATGGTGCTGGAAGAGCCAAAAGTTCTACATCTTGATCCAAAGTCAGTAGCAAGAGACTACTGTCTTTTGCAGGCATTCAGGAGGAGGGTCTCTTTTGCATATGGGTAGAGCTTAAGCATAGGACCTTGAAGTTCACCCCACACAGTGACGTGCTTCCTCCGTGGCCACACCTAT
>OZ030024.1:45390200-45432700 GCA_964023405.1 Apodemus agrarius
AGGGTGTGTGGATGGGTGGGTGGATGGATGGATGGGTAGATGGGTGGATAGATAGGTGGGTGAATGGGTGGATGGGTAGATGCATGGGGTAGATAGATGGGTGGATGGCTAGATGGGAGGGTGGGTGGGTAGATGAGTTTATGGGTGGATGGGTAGGTGGGTGGGTGGATGGCTAGATGGGTGGACCACACTCAAGTGAGCTGCAAGTCCCACTTTACTAATGCACTAACTTACTGTTTGCCTCTTGACTCTCATGTTTCCAGAGGAGATTTCCATTTAGAAACAACATGTCACTCTCATCTCTGAACATCCCACAGACAGAATTACCCTTCAGATGCTCAAAGACTTTGTGAAAATTGTTTCATTATTACTCATTTACTCACAGGTTGCCTGCATCGAATCCCAGATCAATATTGAGAGTTGAGAGGATCCTTTTAGCACTATCTTTCCAATCATCCATGAATCCAACAAGTATTTACAAAGTACCTACTAAAGCCTGGTGGTATAATAGGTCCCCCCGCAAAGAAATGTGACAAAGACACAAAGCTTGTTCTCCTGCTTCTTCATCTTGTAAGCAGGCACCACACAAGCCAACAACCCATTGCAAATGGTGTGACCAGTTTATTTCAGTTTGTTCCAGACTTGTACAATGCTATCACTAAAACCCATCATCCCATGAGACCCCCTCGGTCCTACCAAACCTGGGCACTGGACACCATAAACACGGGTGGAATAAAGGTTGCACCCAACTGACGATCTGGCCCACTCTCAAATATCAGAGGTGGTTCACCCAAGGAAGCAGCACTCCTAAAACCCACAGATGGTGGTTAGACTAAGGAGAGTTGAGGCAGGGTTTCAGAGACCAGCGAGGAGAAAAACCACACATCCCTCCGCAAGAATCTGTGCTTTACTAGAGAGGCCAAGGAAACCTTGGAACACTGAAAACAAGGATTCTGGACTAAACACAAACTTAATAAGACCACACTGGCTGGACTCTGCAAGAGAACAGATGGAATGCAGGATGCAAAGACCAGGTGAGAAGGTATCCTAGGGGACAGCTGATAGTGGCCTGGGCATGGGCGGGTGGCAGGCAGAGGGCAGGTCCAGGATACTCTTTGAGTAGAATACATAGAACTCCCTGTACTAACTGGCTGAGAGAAGAAAGACTGGCTGCCCACATGAGGACTTAGACAGGCCGTGGGACCAATGACTGAGAAGGACCAGCCAGTCTTGGCCAAAGCTCCCACCAGTATCTATTATCCATGCAGGAGACACGTGTTGACTGAGACATGATACCTCTTCTCCAGGTACATTCTAGAGAGACACAGGCTTATCAACACACATTAGGGTGAGTGTAGAGAGAGCCAGAAATGAAATACACACAAAACACAGAGGGTGGGGAAAACAGGGCACTAGCTATGCCTCAAAATTAGACGATCACTTACAAGACTGTAGAATACTTTTTCTTCTTCAAATGCTGAGAAACTTGGCCCCATTCAATGCCAGGTGGGTGTTTTCAGCTGGAAGACATAGCAGGTAAAGGAGACAGAGGCGGGGAATCCAACAGAACCCAGTCACTTCCTTAGCTCAGCGTGGTCTGCAGGTTGTAAGGTGGTGCTGACAGTCATGGCCGCTTCACCAGGTAACCCTTCAAACTGGCTTCTGCACATCACTGACATGCACATCGCTGACCCACCTCCTCCATCCTTGGATCACAGGGCTCCAGGCTCACCTTGTGTTTCCCATGTTCCAGTCAACCATTCCTTCCCAGAACCTACGGTTGGGGTTGTTCAGGCAAAGAATCAGAATAGAGGAGGCTGGTCAGTCTAGAGGTAGGGAGACGGCTGATTGCTAAGGACCCAGAATAGATGATGGAATGAGGGTAGTGGGGGTGACATTAGGGTAGGTTGGGGAAGTGGGCAGTGGGGCCAAGAATGAAATTAGAGGATAGTTTCCTGTCCCAGATTTGTCCCTCATAGGTCACAAGCATTCAACGCCAGATCTTGGAATACTGACATCTTACTCAGAAGGGTCTCCAGGAACATCATGAAGCCAAACAACGGTCTCTGGTTTTGGTGACCCACTTGTGGGCTGCCAAGCCTCCAGACCCAGCACCCTTGACGATAAGTACCTTCTATTCTAAAATATACTCTAAATTCTCAAGCAAACCCTGCTGTTCTCATACCCCAGTCTTCTCCAGAATCATGTGCACAGAGGGAGGTTGGATACATCCTCTGGCTAACTGACCCTAGTGGGCTTAGTGGGCAAAGGCAGTTGGCATTGATACATGGATTGAGTGTTAGAGAAAACTGCTTTTCATTTCATATAAAAACAAAATATTTATTACTGAAGAGCCCTGTGTATTCTAAACATTGTATTAAATGCTATTGGATTAACTATTTCAATCTTTGTAACAAAGCATGGTATTAAACCCCTTTTCAGATTCATGTTGCTGATAAAGGGAGGAGCCTTAACTCTGGACTCAAGCCGGTGTAAACCAGTCACTCCCCGGTTGCCCAAAGTGTTACCTCTTGGCGTCACTGACTACAGATTAATTGACCTTCTATTAACTGTCAGTTACTGGAGGCAGATGGATAACCACAGTGAAGTAAACCAGTTACCATTTCTTTCCCGAAAGCATTTTTTTGAAGACAGAAACTTTGAAACTTGAAACTTGAAAGAGCCATAACATTTAAAAGTTTCTTAAAGGCCACATAACCTGGGAACATTTACTGGAGTAGCAGTCTGGTTAACTGAGTTCAAGTCCCCATTGCCCCACTTCAGTGTGACTCCAGGCAGCTTTTCAGCTGTCTGTGCCTCCGTTTTCAGGTTTCATAGTGACATGGCCCCTAAAGGGATGGAGTGTGATAGTGTACAGAAGACATTTTGAATCAAGTTTGGCCATGACCCAAGTGCTCCTGCAATGACATTTTATTAACACACAAGACCCTGTCCAGAAGAAAGTTGCTCCTGTGAGAAGTCCTGCCATCCTGACTCATGTGAGGAAACCCTGCTTCATCCAGAGTCATCTATTCATATATGATCCGTGTGACTGCTCCTTCACGCCTGTATTGTGGGAGCTCACGGTCTTCAGTGAGATGCTACACATGCAATATATGCCCAATAGATTTTATACCATCCTTGGATATTAAAATCACTTGTTGAGATGCGGTACTGAGAAGCTCAAGATTAACAAAAAATAGAAGGACCAGTTTGGAGGAGGTGGGAATAGGTAACCAAAACACACTGCTTAGAACGGAACATTGTGACCCAGTCAGGCAGCATACAGTGAGGGGCTGAGCAGAGTCTTATTGGTCCCCATCTGAGCCCAAGGTCTCTGAATGTCATACATGTCCACAGAGGATGGGAAGAATTCTTCGAAGCATCCTGCTCCTTGACCAGCCAGGAGTCTCAGCGAAGGAAAGCAGACTCCCAGAGGGAGGAAGGAGCGGTTGGTGCCAGGGCGGAGCCGCCCGCCTTTCTCCTGCAGCTTTGATGGGCTGCCAAGTCGTCGCTGCCTCCCCTCTGCAATCCCAGGCTTCACGTTTTAAACAAGCCTTTCCAAAAAGCCAGGGGCGTAGCCATCCAGGAGAACAAACAGTCGGAAGACGCAGTTTTGTCAAGGAGCAGCCCCGCAGTGGCCGGCTACTTTTACAGATAAGAGATCTGCTCACCTTTCATAAATGTCAGGCTGGAAATAAAATCGACAGGATAATGAGGTCTCATCTCCTCAGCAGCAGGCACGCACCTACTAATTAACCCGGGGACCACGCACAACGTGCTGTTTGGATGCTTCTTGCTGCAGTTGTCACACGTGCCAACACCTGGGACTCCAAACACCTGAGTCCCTTGCCCACTGCTATCCTTTAAATGGCCTCGGTGACTCAGTATGTGTTCATTCATCGGGCATACGTTTGTATAGTGCCCACCGTGTGCGGAGCATCTTGTGGGGCATGGGTGGGAGGCTAGGTGTTGAGTAGAGTAAACTCTGGTACCCAACAACTTGACCTTTGAATTTTGGCCCCATCACCTGACAAACTGATTGGTGCTGCCAGCTTCCCTGTCCCGGGCACCACAGTGACAGAGCCGCTGCCTCTTCTAAGTGTCCTGCAGGTGGGACATGATAGTTATATAAAGAAGGAGGAGGAGGAGGAGGAGGAGGAGGAGGAGGAGGAGGAGGAGGGATGAAGTGGAAATGACAAAAGAAAGGACCATACATGAGGATAAGACAACAAAGATGGAATCTGAGACTTGACCTGGCCTGGTGAGAAAGACTGACATAGGGGAAGACAACTAGAGTGCTTTCATGGGTCAAGCACACACACACACACACACACACACACACACACACCACATGCATGAGCATACACCTTATGCACACATATCATGTGCACAGACACACACAAACACACACTTAGGCAAACATACACATGGCACAATCATATACATTACATAAACACTTATCATGCACACACACATAACATGTGCACAAGCCTGCACCTTACACATACACACACGCCATGCACATACATACTCCATACACACACATACACACACACTCATGCACTTACCATAAACACACACACACCCACAATACACATGTGTAGAAGCATACAGCCTACACACACATACTCCATAAATACACACATTCATGTGTATGCACACATTCACAGACACTCACCATAATCACACACACTTATGCATACATATACACATAACACACCACTCACACATACACAAACACATGCATGAGCATATACCTTATACACACACACATATGTACACAGACATACACAAACACACACTCACACAAACATACCGATGGCACAAGCATGCACTTTACATAAACACTTATCATGCATACACATACACTTGTTCACAAGTCTACACCTTACACACACACACATGCCATGCACACAGATACTCCATACATACACACGCTCATGTGCACGCACACATGCACACACACACACTCACCATAATCACACACATACATATGCATACACATACACATAACACACACATACACATACACATGCGTGAGCATACACCTTCACACACATATCATGCAATACACACTCCATACACATACACACACTTGCATGTGTGCACGCATGACCACACATACACATGCACTCATCATAAACACATGCACACACATGTATATACATACACGACATACACATACATTCACACACACATACACGAGCATATACCATACAAACTCAGCATACACACGTACACTTGCCATAAAGACATGCATATACACATGCATCCACGCACATACACACACCACACCTACATTGAAGTTCTAGTTCTTGGCACCTCTGCATGTGGCTGTGCTTGGAGACCGGGCTTGTAAAGAGGTAGTTACACAGAAGAACCCTACGGTCCTTTGAGCAATCCCCACCCAGTATGACTGTGTCTTTATAGTCAGAGATTAGCGGGAAACCACTCACCTGCTCACCCAGGGAAAGGCATTTAAGTCAAGCCCAAGGGAGCGACTGCACGGTAGCTCTCTCAGGCAGCAAGGCCAGTGGAATAGGGCAAAGTTTGCAACTAAAAAGAGCCGGGCACAGTCTATTGATTTTAGATCTCGAGGCTTTTGAGACTGGGTCTGCCTATATAGCTCAAGCTAGCCTTGACCTCTCAAGCCTCCTGAGATTACAAAGCTGGGTCACCACACCCAGCAACACAAGGGTATTGAGGCAAACTTGGATGAGGAAACTGGAAGTGGTTAAACAACACGATTCCCAGGGTTAGCAATGAAGCTCTTTGCCTGCTTGCTTACTTAGCACAGGTTGATTTAGAGCTTGCTGGCTCACGGTCTCACGGCGTGTTTATACGCCAGGAGAATCCTCCACTGACGGGTGTTTCTAGGGCTTCCTTTTGCATCTGCCTACTCCCATCTTTATGGCGCTAGAACTCTAATAAGGGTCTGAAGACAGAAAAGAGACCACAGCACTCTCTCCATACTAACAGCCAACTGACTTCAGGATATCTCTGGCTACCAACCTACGGGCGCTCAAGTTCCTCACATACCACGGATAATATTTACATATGACCCCCCACACGCACACACAGGCTCCTGCATATTAAATCACCTCTAGGTGACTTATAAAAATACAGTAGAAGTGCTGTGGAAATTGGATGCAGTGTGTTGTTCAGGCGTAAGCAAGAAAGAAATTCAAACACGTTCACGCGGATGCAATTTTAGAAATGATGGTGCGTGGTGCTTGCTTGAATCCCCCACAGAGTATGAAGCTCATAAAGGGCCAAATCAGAAAATAAAGCAAGAACAGAAGATGACGACGGGAGGGAAAAGGATGAATGTGAACACAGAGGTGTGTGTGTGTGTGTGTGTGTGTGTGTGTGTGTGTGTGTGTGTGTGTGCCACATTTGCCCTGTAATTCTGTAAGCCCAAGAAGTGATTGTCTAAACGAAGCTAGCCTACCTTATCCCAGAGCATGCTGGGATCCTACTTTTGCCGGTGTTTATTGGGAAACTTACGCAAGATTTTTTCCAAGCATGGTGGGCTCTGTAGCCCAGGGCCTTTGTTCCTTCGAGAACAGATTTAAGGAACCTTGAAGGGAAGGGCACCCACCTGGTGCACTGAAGAGCTGACCTGAAGCAGCTGCCTGACAGCCCGGGACGCGGTAGATGACACCCAGGACTGGGCTGCTGTGCAGTGGGGCTGGAGGACACGGCAGTGAAGGTACGATCAGGGTCAGGGGGTGAAGAAGAGGGGCTGACCATCCAAGACCTCCTCTGGGGTGATAGGAACACCCATCTCAGTGACCTATTGCCATCACAGAATTGGGAGTGAAATAAGACGCGGGTTTGCAGATCACAATGGAGCTGCGGCTTCAGGCCTCTCGTCTCCCCTCCTCTGCCCCTTACCCTCTTAGCAATAATTCCAGTCTGTTTTCCTATGAATTCTGGGTACCCTGGCAGCAGATGCAATATATCCAGGACCCCGTTCCCATACTGCCTGGTAAGGAGGAGGCCTACGTAAGGGTTCCTCTGAGCCCCTCCCAGATGAACCCCACAGCCTGTGTGCCCCTGCTGTACCCATACCAGCCTGTCTGTGTCTTGGGCTTGTCACCTCAGACCCTTTCCAGTGGCATGCATGCAGACGGAGTCTAGGTGATTGTTCCCCACACCCGACTCTCCTCACCTCACAAAGAACCTGGTTGGATGGAGTGAGCAGCCAAAGTCCCCCAGCAAGACCAACACCCTGTTGATGTCACAGGGCTTCACACAGATGTCCTACTGACAGCAATCTCTGCATTAGCCCCGCGGACTTGGGGCAAAGCACCCCCCCAATCCTTTCCAATTCTCTTTTAGTCTGCTTTCAGAATGGTTTAAATATCCACACAGTACTGAGGGAAGAGAGAGTTCATGGTAACCCTTCTCCCAAGATCCCCCCCACTCCCCACCCCCCACCCCCCACCCCCCGCCCCGATCTTCTGTCATCTGGGATCCCAGGACAGGAAGGAAGCTATGAGTCTCCACTCAGCAAATCAGGAGGACTAGGCCTTAATTCCAACCACAGCATATTAGCTTCTAGGCCTGTGGAAGGCCTTCGAGCTACCCTACCCAAGCCATGTAATGTGATGTCTCCACATAGGGTCTCCACATAGATAATGTGGCTGTTCCTCCTCAGACCCCTGAGGCTGCCTTCTGGATCTTGGCATGCTGGCTTGGAACTGTCGCTCAAACCTGACAGAGCCCAAGTTCCTCCTCCTCTGAGTCCTCTGCCTCCCACCAGAAGCTTCTCAGTTCCGCCCTCCTGAATCTCCCTCCTCAGAAACATTGTGTTCCTAGATTTTTTAAGGCTTTCCATAAAAACATGGAATTATTTTTTTTATTTGAAATTCATTTTCAGCCTTCTTTTATAGATCTGTCATTTATACAATGGCTGGAAAACTTTCTGAGATCAGATATAATTTATGAACCCCCTTCTTTTAGGCGTAATGTCATCTTGTACATTAAAATGATAATGGCTGGAGGGACCCAGTGCGTCAACGTGTCTCTCCTGGGATGGGAGTGTGGGGGAATGTGGGTGGGGGCTGTTCTGGTTCCTCTGAAGCAAGTCCCTGCTGTGCCTGCGCCCAGCCCTCCCTGGGGGCTCTCGGGAAAGGAGGGAAATGTATTTCTTACCATTGTGAGGTAAAAATAACACGAAAAGTCGTTTCTGCCTTGTAGAATAAGGCCTTGACAAGTGACATAGATCTCAAATTTTACTTTATTTTCAGAGAAAATATGCTTGAAGGTGGCTGAGGGCAGTGTGCTGTGTGGTTATGTGACTCAAAGGGGCACCTTTTTTTTTTTTTAAATTATTGAACCTGGTGGGTATTATCATGTTTTATCTCAGATCAAAACAAAAACAAATCCAAGAAGCAGAGACCAAAAGTAAACTTCCTAAAGTCACACAGCTGGGGACTGGTGAAGGCAAGATTGGAACCCAAGTTCTGTCTTCTGTTTCTGGCCTTTCCACAGGTCTAAATGTCTGTTTCTAAATAGTCTAGGCATAAATTGGCTTGCTTGTCTATCTAATAAGAAAGGGCATTTAATGTTCTATGTTTAAAATGATGAACATAAGCTCCCGAGAAATAGTTATCTTCTGTCACCCCAGAGCAGCTGGTTCTCCAGCTTAGCATTCCTGCATCCTGGGCAGATTGGTGGAGGGGGAAGACAGGACACTGCTTCTTCCCTAGTCCACCATGAAGCAGCTTGGAGGAAGAGGAGAGAGGCCTTTGAAACACCCCAAGGCAAATCACAGCATCAAATGGCAAGATGTCATGTCTTATGATTCTGCTTCTAACACGAATCTCCAAACCGCGGCCCTCCCGGAAACCACTTACAGAGGACTCAGCTCTCCACACATGCCATGTCGGAAGTGACCTGCAGCTCAGACCCTTCCTCTGCAGCAGAAAGAGGAGGTTCTGTTTGAGGTGCTACAGACTAACTCTCCTCCCTCCTCCCTCTTCCCTCCTCCCTCCTCCCTCCTCCTCCCTTCCTCCTCCCTCCTCCCCCTCCCTCCTCCCTGCCATGGACATGGGAGGCCATCTTGCTCTTCTGCCTCTCCCATTCCTACAGCCATGCCCTCATCATTTTGTCAGCACCAGAACCATCTGTAGATTCAGAAGATGGCCAGATGCACTTGTTTCATCTGAGTTTAGGGCAACAGCTGTGAAAATGACTTTGCCCCTCAAGATGCTGAAGATGTGGGCCCTAACCCAAATTTTGCAGAAATTCCACATTCAAAAAGCATCCTTCCAGTCACCCTTCATGAGTCATCAAGATGACAATATGACAGCAAGATAGCTGACATCCTAAATATGCCAGGTGATAGCACCCTTAGAGCTAACACTGAAGGAGAAATAGTGCCCTCCCTGGGTTTTGCCCCAGAAGAGGTCAAGTGGCTAATGGACCAGTGGACATTAATTCCCAAGCAAGCCCAGATATTTTGAAGTGAAAAGATGGGAAATAGTTGTCTTAGTTAGGGTTTCTATTGCTGTGAAGAGACACCATGACTAAGGCAACTCTTATAAGGACATTTAATTGGGGCTGGCTTATGGGCTCAAAGTTTCATTCCATTAT
Source organism: Apodemus agrarius (assembly GCA_964023405.1). NCBI lineage: Eukaryota > Metazoa > Chordata > Mammalia > Rodentia > Muridae > Apodemus > Apodemus agrarius. The sequence continues at coordinate 45,399,807 of OZ030024.1, forward strand.
CATCAAGGCAGGTACATGGCAGCGTCCAAGCAAACATGGGGTTGGAGGAACTGAAAAGTTCTACATCTTGATCCAAAGGCAGACAGGAGAAGGCTGGCTCCCATATGTCTAGGAGGAGGGTCTCAAAGCCCACTCCCCACAGTGACACTCATCCTCCAAGAAGGCCACACCCACTCCAACAATGTCATACCTACTCCAACAAGGCCACACCCACCCCAGGAAGGCCACACCCACTCCAACGAGGCCTCCTAATAGTGCCACTCCCTGGGCAGCCACCACAGAGGCTTTTTTCACCTCCTGGAGAAGAATTGAGAGGAGGAAGGGGAGGAGGGAGGAAGGAGGCTGATAAGGACAAAGAGCAGCAGAAAGGAGCAGAAGGGCGGGGCACTTGTCACCTCTTTAGAAGCAACTTTCTATGAGTTAAAAATTTAAACGAACTTAAAAAATACATGTGGATTAAATTCCTACCAAAAATATTGGCATATTTAAACTTTCAAGGGAAACAGGCCAAGGGCCAAATGCCCTGTGGTCTGGGTCAAACCCAGGAAGAGTGGTTCCGGCCTATGTGCACTGTGCACCTGGGTTCCATTGTATTTGTGCTGGGATCTGGGATACCCTGAGGATTCCCCAGCCCCTTGTTACCACACAGCTAGAATCCATCCATCCTCATGGATGGATGCAGCACCGTAGGGGCGGATGCCATCCAGACGGATTCATAGCTCTTTATTGTAGCTAAAAATCTGAACCAATCTCTTGGTTTCTTCTCTGAGATTCAGAAGTGTAGCGTCTGAGTGAGAGTGTAGCAGATAAACTCTGGCTCACCACGGATTGCCCACTGAGGTGTAGGGTGAGACTGAACGTGTGAGCCCTCGTAAGTCACATCTTACAGGTGCTCAAGAGCCTGATGTCACATCAATGGGCACAGGGAAGACTTAGACCTCCAATGGCCATGCTCTACTGAAGACTACTGTGAACTGGGCTCTGTGTTAGAAACCTCATCTATCAGTTGCCTGATCAGGGCAGCCATCCAGTGAGGAGTTATATGTCCAAGAGCCTGGGGACCCAGCTAAGGCCCCACATCTCATTTCTAATGGGGAAGACAAGGAACAGTCCATAGAACTCAGACATAGTTCTAGGTCATCCAATGCCTCTTGCAAAAATACAGCTGTGGGTTAAATGCAGATAAATATAAAAAAAAAAACTCATGTTGGTTAAATTCTCACTAAAAATGGACAAGAGCAGTCAGGGATCTTGTCGTACTGTATTGCCACAGCATGAGCATCCTAACTACCTTGTTCCTCTGCAGCTGGAAATTCAGACACCTCCACACTCTACCTACAGTAGCCAAGTTAAAGAATCTGCCTTTGTGCCCATCAATGTCTGAAAGCACAGATATAAGGTGATATATGTGCACACCACTGAATACTATTCAGCCACGGAGAAGAATAAAGTTTTGTTGCTTACAGAAGAGCTGATGGAACTTGGATCACAAGCTTAAGCAAGATAAGGTGTTTTCAGGAAACAACAACAACAATAACAATGCCTCCAATTTTTCCTCCCTATGCTGAATTTTCACTAAAACACAACACTAGAAAAGCCATGAAAGCAGACAGACACTACTGGGCAAGAGGATCAACAGAAGGCAAAGAAGAAGAAGAATGCAGGTGAACATGACATTACAGATACAAAAATTAACAGTGAACTAATTGTCCTATAAAATAAATACAAATTAACATGCTAATAAAAGCATTCTGGAGGGATAGAGAGATGCATCAGCACCTAAGAGCATTTCTGCTCTTCTAAAGGACATGAGTTCAGTGCATAGAGCCTGTGTGTTTTCCTTACAAGAGCCTGTTAAGTCCAGCTTCTGACCTCAAAGGGCATCTGCACTCATCTGGAACACACACACACAGACATATACACAGAATACCTACACAGAGACACACAAGCATACACACACAGACATACACACAGCTGCACATATATACACACACAGACATATACATAGGCTCACACAGATATACACACACACAAACATACACATAGACACACATATATACTCACAGACATGTATACATACACACACATACATACAACATACACAGCGACGTTTGCACAGATACACAAGCGCACACACATATATACATGCACACACACATGCAAACATACGTACACATAAATAATATTTTTTTTTCAAAAAATAAATGTATACACCTGCCAGTGGTTAATAATTAGTGGTTTATTTAGAGCAATGGTTCTCAACCTGTGAGTCATGATGCCTCTGTCTCCAAAAATACTTACATTACAGTTGCTCCTAACAGTAGCAAATTACAGTTATGAAGTACCAACAAAACAATCTTGTGGTTGGGGGAGTCACCACAATATGAGGAACAGTATTAAAGGGTCGCGGCGTTAGGAAGGCTGAGAACCACTGCTCTACAGGAAGAGAGTCGTGGTAGCCGCCATCTCTTCTGGGCTCTCCAAACCAGTCACCATTGTTGTACCCGGGCAACACTGTATCACTTTCATATATCTGAGAAAGCTGTAATTAGTCATTTAGGGATATTGGAGGAAAATATAATAATACATGTTAAAATAAATGTATTTTTACTGCCTCCTCTCTCCTAAAAGGCATAACTATTGACAGTTTGGGCATGCTTCAAGAGGGGCTATTCTTAATCCCAGCACTTGGGAGGCAGAGGCAGGCAGATTTCTGAGTTCAAGGCCAGCCTGGTCTACAGAGTGAGTTCCAGGACAGCCAGGACTACACAGAGAAACCCTGTCTCGAAAAACCAAAAAAAAAAAAAAAAAAAAAAAAAAAAAAAAAGAGGATCTATTCTTCCATCACTGGTACACACGCATACCAACTCCATTGGCTCTCGTCACCTTGTTAAAATTCATCTCTCTGTTATCTGCCTCTTTCATTCAACTCCAAAAACACAAGAGTGTATCAGGCACACCTATACCTTTACTTCCAGTTTGGTTCCTTTAAGGTTCCCTGTTAGGGATGATGATGGCTCCACCAGTGAAATTTCCCACAAGGCATTACTAATCCATCACCGCATAGAGGGCCCTTGATGCTCTTAGAATTCTTCAAGACGGCCCCATTGAAACTCATGGCCCACAGAACACAGAAGACATGAAAAAGCCCACCCCACTCCCTGAAGCCAGGGTGGGGCATCCTTGTTCTAAGACCTAATTCTGAAGGCTTCCTCAGATGAGAAGGCAACATTGGAGCTTTCCCCAAACCAGTATCTGTTAAATACAGAGGGCGGGTGCAGAGAGAGGTTCATCACAGAGACCTCGGTAAGTGCCCATGTTAAGCAACCTTGCCTTTGGAGCTGTCAGAGCAGAAAGAGAAAAATGTGTGTTTCTTTGTGTTGGTGAAGTCTGGCTAAGAAATGAGAGGCATCAGAGACACTGAGCAAAAGTTCTCTGGCCAAGGAAACCTGTCACACACAGGTGGCTTGGGACTTTCTGGTCTGGTCTGTGCAGTTTCTGGGAGCCAGTCACCTCAGGGGCTCAGATGGCATTCTAACCTCTGTGTTGAATTCACTGCGGAAGTCAAGTGAAACTGTGTCAAGCTCCAACTAATGCTTCGATGCCTCGGTGCCGGAGAGGACAGATAACATGGCTGCATTTACTGTTTTGGGTGCAAATGGCAGGAGTCGATGGGTTAAGAGTGTCTACCTTCAGTCATAGCAGGTCGGTTGGGGTCATTTTACAGAGACCAACTTTATCACATGTGTCTTAGTCAGGGTTTCTATTCCTGCACAAACATCATGACCAAGAAACAAGTTGGGGAGGAAAGAGTTTATTCAGCTTACACTTCCACACAGCTGTTCATCACCAAAGGAAGTCAGGACCGGAACTCAAGCAGGTCAGGAAGCAGGAGCTGATGCAGAGACCATGGAGGGATGTTTCTTGCTGTCTTGCCTCCCCTGCCTTGCTCAGCTTGCTTTCTTAAAGAACCCAAGGCTGCCAGTTCAGGGATGGCACCACCCACAAGATGCCCTTCCCCCTTGATCACTACCTGAGAAAATGCCCCACAGCTGGATCTCATGGAGGCACTTCCCCAACTGCAGCAACTTTCTCTGTGGTAACTCCAGCCTGTGTCAAGTTGACACACAAAACCAGCCAGTACAACATGGTTCACCAAGCCAGTAAAACTTGAACTCAGCACCCTCCTGTGCTGAGTAGCAATCCAGGTATACCACAGAGTTCAGCTGTCTCCGGGTTATTAAACCAACAATGTGTCCTTGTTGATGTTGACACATTAAGCCATTTCTGTTAAGAGGCTGCTGGCAATTGAGATCCCAGTCTACTGTGGACATGTCTGGCTTTGAAGAAGCCCACATCCTACTCTGTTCTTGTCAATCTCAGGGCTGTGGACAGCAACCCCTGAGTACCACACAGGGATGAGGCTGGCTGCTAAGAGACCTACGTGCCGCAGGTTGGCTTTCCCCTCCGGGCTGGCCCTGTTCCAGGGGGAGAGAGCTGGCCTGTCTCTATGCAGGGGCTTCAGAAAACCACAGAACGCTTCCGGCTCAGACTCCCCACATAGGCCTGTTTTGCTCTTTTGTCTCCCAAAGATGAAAGACATGCCTCTGTTCTGGGTCCCACGGTCTCTACTCTGTCTTTCTCACTAAATTATGAGGTTTGAACTCCCTCCAGAGGAATCTGCTCACAGCACCAACCCCCACCTCTCAGGCATGTAAGTACCATCTTCTCTTCTTCTCTTGAGTCATAAGGTGAATGAAGACAGGGCTCAGACCTAGATGAATTTAACAACGTTCTTCTAGGGTTAAGCAGCAAAAGGGCTAGGTTTAATGATCAAGAAGAGTCATTTCCAGACCTCTTGTTTCTGGATTCAATTCTTGCCCCAAAGGAAACAGAAAAGGCTTATGTTCAACCTGAAGAATGTGTATGCTCACATGTACGCACGCACATGCATGGATGCTTCTTTTAAATAAGATCTCCAAAGAACAAGTCTACCTGTGTGAAGGTATCCTCCCAAGAGCCACAAGTGGGCCTCTGTCTCTCTAGTGGATTCCTAGCCCCGGTCCTTAAGTGACTAGCACTTGGTACTCAGTGAATAACTAGTTGAAAAATATTTTAATTTGGCAGAGTCAAGGACCTCTGATTTGTGATGCACCAAAGTGTTCATCATTCTAGAAGACAATGGGAGAGCAAGAGATGAGTTCAGGGGACCACTTTCCGTGTGTGGCACAATATTCTTAAATGTGGCCTAGTAGCATCTTCATGAAGTATGAAGCCCAGAGTTGTTGAGTATACAGCTTGGGTCTCCAGGCATTTTCATTCATAATAATCCTCTTACTTCATGACTACCTTGACAATCTCTGTCTCTCTGTCTGTGTCTCTGTCTGTCTCTGCCTCTCTCTCTCTCTCTCTCTCTCTCTCTCTCTCTCTCTCTCTCTCTCTGCCATTTCCCCTGTTCTACAACTGTCCTGACCCCCAGCCTCTATGGGGCCTAGCCCTGACCTCTTAGAATCTGCGTGTGTTCTACTTGGAGCCAAGTTTTTAACTCCACAAACAATGTTTGGCTTCACTGAGGGGTTCTTTGAAGAATAAGATCCTCTGTGTTTAAATAGAACTTTATTTCCAGAAAGCAGGCTTGCAGTACAAATACTGCAGTCTGGGGCTACACCCAGAGGACATCAGTCCAAGGAAGTGGAGACAAGAAGCAGAAGCCCTTTTGCAACAGAGCAGCAACACTGGGACTGGTCAGCAGCCAGAAAGTGGGTCAGGGACAGCTCCAGAAGGATCAGGAAAACCCCATCTTTGAGAATCTGAGGAAAGATCCTAAAGCCTCCAGGCAGAGAGCTCTAGAGGAGAGCAACCTCCAATCCAGGACCTGCTTCCAGAGGCCTGGGTTTATGGCCTGTCTCAGGTGACTCAATCAGCCTTTTCCTGAATCAGCCAGGAGAGACACCCTTTTCCTCACGCGCCTTTGGTTTATTCAGGGACTGTAGCCGGCTTGTGAAATATGCACAGCACAGCTTCTAGCAGCCTGGTGGTAAGAGAGAAATCCTCCAACTTGGCTGGCGATCAGAGAAAGTCACAGTGAGTTAGCAGAGCCACCCTGGGGCTGGCCCAACATGACTTCTCTCTGCAGCTGCAGGCAGGGTTAAAGCATGGTGGGAAGGGACAGAGGCACTGCAAAGGCCAGCTCCCAGATAGTAAACAGGATGCTCTGAGATCACCTGCCCTGATGGGTCCTGCCCAGCTTCTCCTGGGCTTCTGGAGGGGGCTCCTTGCCATGGTCTGCTCCTAGTCAGTGACATACACTCAAAGGGCTAGATTCAGACTTAACTTTCTGCTGACTCAGAGAAAAATCTAGGCAGACACTTTTAGAATAATTCAATAGTTTTGCAAATAAATCAAACCTGAGACCCTTTTCCATTTCCCAAAACTTGAGTTCCCCAGAGTATGAAGCATGCAACCTAGCTTTGGCCTTTTTTTTTCCTTTTAAAAAAATCTATCTCTTTCTCTTCCATTAACACAGAACTCTAGGCAGCCCCTGAGATAAGGAGTAATTAATCTCTTTTCAATAACTAATAGGAGTTCTCAGAAGTAGCTGGGACCAGAGGACCTGCTGTCAAGGCTGACTATAAGGTCTAGGGCAAGATCTCTGCCTTCCAGGGCTTTGGTTTCTTACTGATTTGGGGCTTGGCCAATTCTTTTCTTAGTGTGCTTCCTAAGGATAAGCAGTGTGGCCCCAATAGATAAGGCCCCAGGCCCTCTGCAAATCAAATGTGGGCTTTGGACTCATAAGTCACTGCATAAGCTTTCCCTTAAAGGGTTTCAACAGGTCTAAGGGTGGGTGGGGCTCAGTGGTAGAGCGCTTGCCTAGCACATGCAAGGTCCTGGATCAGAACTAAAGAAAGCATCTTGGTTTAAAATGTTACCAGGAAAAGAAGGACGGAAGGGAGAGATGGAGGGAAAGTGGGAGGGAGGGAAATAGGTAGGGGAGGGAAAGAGGGAAACTCCCGACTTTGGTTTCCAGAGTAAATGTTATGAAAAAACACTCCGTTGGGGGGGGGGAGTATCAGTTGTAAATCAGTGCACAGACATCCCATGTGTCTTCAAACCATCCCCACTACAGCCAGATCATCTCTTCCTCAACTGACCTTGAGGGAAGGCCAGTCTGGGGATTTCTTATATCTCACCTTGTTAATCTTGATCCACACATAATTGCTGTGCAAAGCATCAACTCTACAATCAACAAAACGCCGAATGTCATTAATGAACATTTGATATTTCAGAAAAATGAAAACTCACCAAAAGACTTCATTACATTGCAGGTTCTTTGGCCTGTCCACTCTGCATGTGTGTTTCAAGGCTCGAGTGGAAAGGGACAGTGTGGGGGAAAGTCCCAGCTTCTTAGAACCCCAAAGGTCATACAGACCATACTCAAGGAACATGACCAATCTGGGCCGACCCTGGCATCAAAATGAAAACCAAATGACTGAAGAAGGAATTTCTCCCAGGAAGAATTATCAGGAAAGATGTGTAAGAGGAAAGAATGGGTCAAAACATGGATCATGGGAAGTCTAGCCTCAGATCAGCCTACAGACACATCCCTCAGATACAGTCCTCCTGAGTCCAAGGATCTGAGCTGCATGTACTGCCCCTCTCCTCTACATCTCTACAGCCATGGGAGTCTTCATGTATGTATGTATGGAGCCCAGAAGTAAGCCATTAACCAGAGGGTCCAAGGTAGACCAATGTTGCAATCTAGATGGAGCAATCAGGTAAAGCAAATTTAAAACTTCAATCTATCAAGTGGATCAGGCTCCAGCAGGCTAAGGTTTAACTATCCCCTTCAGTCCAAGATGTCCCATTGATGAAAAATTCACACCAATAAATATGGGAGCCAATAAAAGTGTATGACAGGCTCAGATGAGCACTTATGGAGAAACGCACAAGACAAAAGCCATGCCTGGATAGGCTGCTAGAGTACTTGCCTAGCATTCAGCAGGCCCTGGGCTTAATTCCCAGTACCTCGAGAAAATGCTTCAGGACCTACACATCCACAATCTCATATAAGATTAAAAGTTCCTCAGATGTACCACTTTGACTCTAAAAGATGTATTTTCAATCCCACAAGTTTGAAGGAGGCGTCATGGACTAACTTCCCATCTGATGACTTTTTTTCTGTCGACCTTAGCTGTTGATCCTTCCATCACAATCCCTTCCTTCACAGCGCCTTCCCACATCCTAGTGAAAGCACCTACTGATCTTGCAGGGACAGAGGCACTAATTCCTTGAGGTTAAAAGATCCTGTCTAATTACCAGCAACTCCAGGGCCTTCAGGGATGATAAGCAAGGCTGCAGGCTGCAGTCCCAAGATGTACTTTGACAGTTCCATGCCAGTAAATCTTTTTCTCGATTTTCATTCTATTGTGTTCTTTGGTTAATCAATTGAGAGTCTCTTAGGCAATTCTTCAACCACATATTTATTGAGCACCTCATCTGTTCCCACCTTGACATTGAGAAGGTTAAAAAAAAATGATCTCCAACAGTCCAAGTTAGGCTCAGTGTTGAAGGTTTGATTTTTATGTTTCTGTTTTGTTTTGTTGTTGTTGTTGCTTTTGCTTGTTATAAGAAACAACATTTAGCACACCTGAATCAAGGAAAAGGATAAAATCAAAACAGAGCACAGTATCAGCCAGTGGAGCCCACATTCAAGAGCTTTTTGTCAAGTCTACACTTTAAAAACAGAGGAACTGGAGAGATTTTTCTATTCATGTCAGGCCTGAACAGTCAGTATGGCTTCATAGAGGATGATACAAGTTAGTCCTAATCTGAGCTGAGTCAGTGTCCAGATAGATTACCAATGTCTTCCAAGGCGGTGTCTAGATAGATTAGCAATGTCTTTCAGGGCAAGGAATGATGGCTGCCCCTTGAGTGCAGCAATTCTACCTTTCAGGAGATGACATACTCTCTGTGGTCAAGAATAGCTCAACAGAAGAGTGGGGGTTTTTTGTTTTGTTTTGTTTTGTTTTGTTTTGTTTTGCAGTACAGCTAGTAATAGAAAATCTAATGCCGTTAAGTAATAATTAATGATATTATTAATAATGATGATGATTTTCCAGACATAAGTAGGCTTTTCCAATATTGCCAAATTAAGCTCAAAAATAGGCTGCTGACTTGGTAGAAGGCAAGTACAGGATCTCCTGGCAATTTTGTCAAATCAGAGTTTACGATAGAGGGTTAATGTTACAGAGTCCACATGTAGAAACACTGGAAAGCAGAGGAGAATCCATGATCTGAATCAATGTCAGTAGAGAAATCTGGATAAAGGAGTTCAGCCATCACCAGTGACTCCCCAAGTGACTTGGGCATCATGGGTAAAGGTTGATGTTATCCTAAGGTTTGGCTGACTCCCCGGGCCTACTGATGCACAGGAATACTGATGTTTAAGAGAAAATATAGTGAACTTGACTCACAGAAGAGTTAAGATTCAAGTATCAGGCCTAGCACTTTCTCCAGTGCAACTTTGAGCAACAAGTAAGCCTCAGCTTTGCTTTAGAGGCACAGAGCCACCCTTTGTGACATGAGAATATCGGCTCTTTGAGCCTAGCATCTATTCTTACACACACCCCACTACCACTATGTCATAGATTGGTTCTAATGCTATTTGCGTCAATTCAGCTCCCCAAATCACTTGGGAATCATATGCCTGTGTGTTAGATGCTGACAGTTTCTGCCCCCAGCGGGTTCTAACTGGTAAATAAAGTTGCCAGCAGCTAATGGTGGGCAGGGAGACAGAGGTGGGACTTTGAGGCTCCCGGGCAAGGAATAGGAGGGAAGAGGAGATCTCTATTGCCCAGAAGGAAAAGACCCAGCCAAAGAAGAGTAGGACAGAGAGGCAGAGAGTGCCAAGATGTAAGAGTCTGTGGTTGTGTCCTACAAGAGCTTCAGGCCTGGGTCTGTGGTGGCCAGGAAGGAAAATGGGTTTCAGAAATAATAATTCAGGAATTTAGGAGGGTAGAGTGTTAGCCATGGAGGTTTGGAAGTACCCAACCATTGTGTTATTCAAGGCATTTTTAAAATAGAAGTGTGTGTGTGTGTGTGTGTGTGTGTGTGTGTTGTGTGTGTGTGTGTGTGTGTGTGTGTCTTTCATTCATGAATTCACAACATTGGAGCACTATCAAGAAGGATGCACATAGCTACTGGTGAGTGTGGTAGCTAGTAGTGAGGTAGCAAGAAATGCGGGGAGTTTAGAGTAGATCAACATACTACTACATCACCAGAAATGCCTTTTTGAGACAGGCTCTCTCTATGTAGCTGTGTTAGTCACTTTTTGCTACTGTAATAAAATATCTGAGCAAATCAACTTTAAGAAAGAAAGTATATTTTAGCTCATAGTCTTAAGGTTTCAGTTCATGGTCTGCTGGCTACAGGTTGCAATGGGACTGTGGTGGGGCAGAGCCTGGAGCATGTGACAGAGAAGGGTGCTTGCTTTCTGGATGCTAGGAAACAGAGAGCCTGAGAAGAAGATGTTAGGGGCGAGACATACTCTTCAAAGCGGTAAATGCATTTTTAAAAAGTGATACTATTTTCTCTATCCTGGCAAGCTCTCAAGTAAATGAGACAGACTATAAGATTTATTCAATAAACTTTACAGCACAGTGGCTGGACAGTAATTAATCTATTCTAATTCTCTAAACTATCTATTTCCCAGCCAAGATACTCGTACTTTAGTATTGGTCTGGCTCCCCCTGATCCAGATGTTTTTCCATAGTGTCTCTCCCCCTACACCCTTTTCTAGTGGTGAGTCCTCTCTTCCTCTTTCCACCCCTTACCTGGTTGGGATCAAAAGTGTAGCCCAATTCTCTCTTCTGCTTAGTTATTGGCTGATCAGCTTTTACTAACAAGTCAGAGAATAAATGGGGAACAATGTTTACATAATATTCAGACAGGAGATACAGAGAATAAGTATTATAACACGGTGTTTTGATTGCAACCATATCTGGGGGCAAAGAAACCAGCATTTAAATAATACAAGGGTACTCTTTACAAAGTATACAGTAACATTATGTATATGTAACACTATGCCAATACAAAGCCACATCCTCAGTGACTTACTTCCTCCAACTAGACTCCACTTTCTATAGCATCCACACCCAATGGTCCATTCAATTATGGATGTATCAATGAATCAGTTCCCTGATTAGGTCATGAACCAGTGGCTTTCCAAATCCCTATCTCAGTACATTGTTCTGGAGACCAAGCCTAGGAGGACATTTCACATCTGTTCCATACATAACAGGAGTCCAGTTCCATCTTCAACTTGAACTTGTGTTGCCCAGGCTTCTGTGGTGGCCGTGAACTCACAATCTTCCTGCCGTAGCCTCTCAAAATACAAGTATCTTCCCTAATAGTTAGGTCCAAAATTTGAGTGAAACTGATTCCTCATCTGTGCCTTTCCCATTCCCATCCAACACTCAAGCCACCCATGAAACCTACGCTAACTCTGATGATTCCTTAAAAGAGGGGACCAAACCAGCATCTTGGTAAATGATTAACAATGGGACCAACGAGTAATAAAGCACTTGTAAGTTCCTGTTGTCCCAGTTTTCCTACCATGCTAGCTTTCTATGTCTGGCATGATATCCTTAAACTTGAAGGAGGGAGGAGGTTCACACAAGAGAACTACCGGCTGGTGCCTAGACAACTCTGAACACATTAGCACCCCAATCCAGCATCAACATTTTGTTCTAAGTAATGAGGCACATCTCTATTAAGACATCCCTTTTTGCTTAACACCAACAACCACAGCTTCCCACTGGCTAGGAGTTTTCAGCACAAGTGTTTGACTAGAATCAGATTTCCACGCAGAGCTAATTTGTACGCCTTAGAAAGGATTCCATGAAGCCAAGGAAAATAATGATGAAGGCCTATTGGAAATGCTTGTGAGTCCTCAACAAGATATTTCAGAGCTTGTCCGTTTAAGAAGAAAGAAGAAAGCCAGGCATGGTGGCATACGCCTTGAATCCCAGTTCTTGGGGGAAGAGGTAGGTGGATCTCTGTGAGTTTGAGGTCTGCCTGGTCTACAAAGTAACTTCCAGGAATATAGATAAACCTTGTCTTGAAACAAAACAAAACACCAACAGATAAATAAAAGAATAAAGAAGAGAAAATCAGCAGGTATTATCAAAGAGTTCTGACTCATGGATTAAATAGCAAAGAGAATATAGAAAATAAAAATTAAAAAAAATAATAATAAAATAGCAAAGAGAAGTCTTTGCAGAAATGGGTGATGCTCTTAAATATTTTTACTCTAAAGGTAACTTCTTTAAAGATTTATTTATTTTTGTTTGAGATATGTGAGTGTTTGTCTGCATGTTCATTTGTGCACCACATGCAGGTCTGTTGCCTGTAGAGGCAAGAAGAGAGTGTCAGATCTCTTAAAACTGGAGTTACGGATAACTGTCATGCAAGTTCTGGAAACTGAAACCCGGTCCTCTGCAAGAGTAGCCAGAGCTCTAACCCTGAGACACTTCTCCAGGCCCCCAAAGTAACTTTTAAAGAACACACACACACACACACACACACACACACACCACCTTATCATAAGATAATCGGTGGAGCTTCGTACACACCAGATTGTCAACTGTCCTCATAGCAAATACTATAGCCATGTGAGCAAGACACATTCTCAGCATTATAAGGAGGCTTAGCTTTACAGGTTTCTAGGTCATGCTCATCTTTCTCTACAAAGAAATTTTCTGTTAATTTGAGGGTTGTATCCATTGCTACTACTATACATCAAACGCCACTGAACTTTTTAAGATTTAACAATAGGCCTATATCTAGCAACTAAGCCTTCAAGGCTTCCACTATCTGGGTGGACTTGGCTGACCTCACCTAGGCCATCTGTCTGAAGGTAACTGTTGCTGACTCTTCTATAGAAAGATCTCTGCTGAGATGAGTGGAAGAACTCAAGTCCACTTCAGGTATCTTGTCTACAGCCAGCAAGCTATCCTGTGCAAGGTGATAAAGTAGCAGTAAACAGGAAGAAGTAGCGAGTCACGCTGCCCAAGAGCCATTCACCCATGCAGAAGCAAGTTCCATGCGGAGCCCTGATTCAGACTGTGGCAGTCACACGGTAAGTGGTGGGAATGGAGGGCTGGCCTCTTAATGCAATCAATCTAACAGGAAGGTTGTAACACCTTCTAATTAATAAGGCAGGGAAGGGACTAGGAGGAATAGCCATGTGACCCACCAGCCACTCTTCCCTAAAGCTTTCTTCAAGGCGTGAACACCAATAGGATGAGGGGGAGGGGTTACATTATTTTTTTTTTCAAGCGAGCTAGCAGAGCAGCCCACATTTTCCCAAGGCTGTCCTGCTCTATTCAGAATAAAGACTCCGGCAACAGGCCATGCTTGGATGCCTCCGACCATCTGCCAACAAAAACAGGGAAAAAAATTAATTATGAATGGTGTCTTCCCATGCTGATCATTTATTGTAAAGGATTTCTCCAGCTTGTTTATAATAGCTGTTGCCTAAGGGTGCATGCTGTATAAATTGTCTGATTACAGGATACAGAGCGCTTCTTAATAGGCCTCAGCTGATTAGGAGAAGGGAAAGAAATTAAAGAGGCCATTTCCCTTTAGGTATGCAAATACCTTCCAGAACAAAGGACAAAGATAGGATAGCCCCTGATGAAACCCACCCTCTTTTCTTTCTACCTTGAATTATGTAGAAGGCAAAGAGTAAGCCTCGGTGCATGTGTCAGCTGAGATGTGAATGGTCTAGTAATTGACACAGTACTTACACCAGAAATGCATGTTCTGCGTGGAGCTACAGGGGCCCCCTGGGCAGCCCTGCCACAAATCGTGTGGGGTTTGCAGCTATCTGAACTGCTTCTAACTTTGTGTAATTCTACTCGGGCTCAGGGAGCTAACCCTGTTTGTGTCTCATTGGCCTTGTCATCTCGGAATCCAGAATGGCTGGAGGCCACGTGAGAAGGCAGATTGAGTGTGGGTGAGAAACAGAGTCGCTGGAATCCAGGGGGAGACTGGAGCTTGCTTCTTACTTCCCAGGCACAGACTCACATCCTCACAGACAAATCTCATGGACATGCATACCTATGCACACCTTCATGGAACTGTCAACATTCCCAAGACGTTTTTTTTTCCTCGTTTGAACATGGTCAATGGTGATTTCAAGGGTATATTCCACCTGGCACAGTTGGCTTCCCACGCGGTGGGTTCCACATCTGAAGACTCAAGAGAAACAGAGAGAAAAATGTTAAGAAGAAAACATCTGTTCTGAGCACGTGCAACAGCTGCCTAAGTTCTGTAGCCTAACAGCCATTTATACAACATTGAGAGTGTGCTACATATTGCAAGTCATCTAGAGTTGCTTGAAAGTACACGGGAGAGGTGAAGGTGTAGCTCAGTAGTAAAATATGATAAATACACAACACAACACACACACACAACACACCACACCACCCCCCCACACACACACACGAAAATGAAGATACACAAAGTAGATGGGAGGATATGTGCAGCTTACAGTCAAATACTACATCACTTATTTAGGAGACCTGTTGACCCATGGGGCTCCTGGGAAGGTTCTCCTATAAACTTGTGCTGGTCTGTTTTCCGTCACTGTAACAAAGTACTTGAGGCAATCAATTTTTTAAAGAAAGAAAAGATTTATTCTATCCTGTACCATCACTGGCCGCATGGCTTCGTTGTCTCTGGGCCTGTGGTAAGAAAGAAAGTTAAGAAGGGAACACATGATGGAGCGGAACTGATTATGTCAGAGCAGCCAGGAAGCAGTGGAGAAGTGTCTTTACCAAACTGTGACACCACCTACGGAGTAAGCTGTCTGTGAGACCAGAACCCTCAAGATCCCACCACTTCCGGAGTGCCCCACCTCTGAACACTCCCACGACATGTGGAAATTGGTTGGGGAGGCGACATCTAAGACCATAACCAACATAGAGACCCAACCATGACTTCACTTCTTCAAGGAGTAAAGACTTCACAGGTCTTTATTCTTAATTAGCTGTGGTAATTAAGATTAAGAAGAAGATGGGGCTAGTGAGGTAATTCCTCAGGCAGGGCTCTGCAGTGAGGTCAGCAATGAGAGGACTCTTCAGTGAAGGCTCTGCAGTGACAGGACTCTGCAGGTGACAGGACTCTGCAGTGACAGGACTCTTCAGTGAAGTAGTAAACGCTCTATGTCCTGGATTTTAAGCACTAGTAATAACTTACTGATAGAAGGAAAACCTTGTTTGCTTAGTTTGTTGTTTGTTTGTTATTGTTGTTTCTTTTATTTTGTTTGAGACAGTTTCACACACTGTAGCCCTGTCCATATCTGCCTGAAATTTGAGGAAGCTCTCTTACCTCAGCCGACTTAGTACAGGGAGATCAAACTCTTTGCTTTACAGTTTTCTAATCTCATATGCATCCTGTCAAGGCTTCATCAGAGCTAATACACTAGCTGCCTCGGAATCACCCAGCCCAGCCCTGTGCACTCACTACCCAGTGACTTAAATAGCAACCGTTCAGGAATCGGGAACCTGGGCAGAACTCAGCTGGGTCCCCAGCCTCAGGCTCTCCCAGAAGACTGCAGTCAGTGTTCATTGAGGCTCCGCCATCATCTCCAAGCTCAACAAGGGAAGGGGATGCTTCCAAGCTTGTTCCGTGGTTATTGGCAGGACTTGGCTCTTTCTAGAGTGTAGCAGACAACCACACTCAGTTCCTTGCCAAGAGATCCCCTCCACGCAGGGAAGCCACACAGAGAGAGCCAGAGAGAAGCCAGCGAGATGGAGTGAGAGCCTTGCAGGGTCTGGTCTCCGAAGTGGTAGGAGCCACACATATGTGTCTATGTGAATTCTGTACGTCACTCACTGTTCTACACAGACTCAATGGGCAGAGGTCACCCAAGGATGACATCAGGGGACAGTCATCGGGAGCCATGTTAGGTGACATTTACAAGTCTCCTTTTCGTCGCTTACTATTTTAGAAAGTCTCCAAACCTCTTGTTGTGCCCTCTCAGAGGACCGACCCCCCGAAGCCAGCTCATGCTGTTGCCCTTGGCAGCCCTGGTTCCCTCTTTGTATTTTGTAAATGATTGATTTGCTCATCACTTGAATACCAATTCAAATGTCACCTGCTTAGAAACATGGATCTTTCGAGCTCTGTCTAGAAAGTAGCCATTTTCAGCCATTAGCTTTCTATTGCTCTGGATTTGTTTTCAGAGGCTTTATGAACAAAATTAACCATTCCCTTGCTTATTTCTGTGATTTCCCCTCCAGATTAGAAGCACCAGGAGGTAATGAGGAGACCTGGTCTGCACTGTGTTCCTGTAGCAGTGCTCACAGCAGATGTGTTATAAATATTTGATAAGTCAGGAAAAATTTAGTGAATCCCATGTAATATAGCTGCGTGAGTCAAGGGTCTCTAGAGTCATAGGACTTATGGAATGAATCTCTTTCCCTCTCTCCATATATATGTACATATGTATATGTCTATATGTGTATGGGTATATGTGTATATGTGTCTATATGTATGTGTATATGTCTATATGTATATGTGTATATATGCCTATATGTGTATGTGTATATATGCCTATATGTGTATGGGTATATGTGTCTATATGTATGTGTATATGTCTATATGTATATGTATATATGCCTATATGTGTATGTGTACATATGCCTATATGTGTATGGGTATATGTGTATATATGTATGTGTATATGTCTATATGTATATGTGTATATATTCCTATATGTGTATGTGTATAATGCTCAGGCAGCTGAAGGGGGATACTTCCCACATCTAAAAGGTGGCTCAGTGGTCGCTTTACATCCTCCACGGATGAATGGACGGAACAACAGACAACGAGCAAATAAAGCGTTGAAGAAAGGAGCTGGGGTTTGGCATGCATGTGTTTGTTGTAAGGTTTCCCGCAAGCCGGGCGGTGGTGGCACACGCCTTTAATCCCAGCACCTGGGAGGCAGAGGCAGGCGGATTTCTGAGTTAGAGGCTAGCCTGGTGTACTGGCTAGTTTTGTGTGTCAACTTGACACAGGCTGGAGTTATCATAGGAAAAGGAGCTTCAGTTGGGGAAGTGCCTCCATGAGATCCAGCTGTGGAGCATTTTCTCAATTAGTGATCAAGTGGGGAAGGGCCCCTTGTGGGTGGTACCATCTCTGGGCTGGTAGTCTTGGGTTCTATAAGAGAGCAGGATGAGCAAGCCAGGGGAAGCAAGCCAGTAAGAAACATCCCTCCATGGCCTCTGCATCAGCTCCTGCCTCCTGACCTGCTTGAGTTCCAGTCCTGACTTCCTTTGGTAATGAACAGCAATGTGGAAGTGTAAGCTCAATAAACCCTTTCCTCCCTAACTTGCTTCTTGGTCATGATGTTTGCGCAGGAATAGAAACCCTGACTAAGACACCTGGTCTACAGAGTGAGTTCCAGGACACCCAGGGCTACACAGAGAAACTCTTTCTTGAAAAAAACAACAAAAATAAAAACAACAACAAAAAAGTTTCCCACTGTGTGGAGATGGTAGCAGAAAGGTAAGCTCCAACAAGAGTGAGATCTCAAGCCTGTCTCTGGTTCAGACACCTGGGGCTGCAGAGTTCTCCTCGGCAGATCCCATGCCACCATGTCTGCTAGTCGACCACTCAGAGGGTGGTTCCCTGGAAAAACAATTTTCAGGTCAAGAAACTTCTAAGACTGACAAGTGGCTGAGAGAGGTTCCAAAGGCATGATGGGAAAAGAGCAAAGGAAGAGCCAGAGGCTATGCATTTACCAGCCATGATTTTGTTTGACCACAAAGAGAGGGAGGGTTCTAAATAAACAACTAAGCCTACTACAACAAGGTAGACAATCCCAGAAGACTCACACAGAACATGGGAGATCAGACTATGAATTTGGATTACTGGGCCCAGATTTATACAGTTTTTCTTTTTTATAATTAATAAATCAATCAATCAACTATTTCAGCACTAGGACCTTACATATGCTAGGTAAAGGCTCTACCACTGAGCTGTTTCTCTAACCTCTTTCTGTTTTTTGAGTCAGGGTCTCACTAAGTTGCCCATGATGCCCTGAGGTCATGCGGTCATGTCCAGGCTGGTCTGTATCTGAACCTGAACCTGAAATACAGCCGAAGCATCTGAAGAGATGGGGTAACAGGCTCTCTTAAGCCCCCACTTCTAGACTGGTGACACCAGTTACTGCTCTGCTAAGCTGTCTCCGTGTCCCAAGCTCTGGGGAAAGTCGTGCATGTTCTAACTCAGTTTTCTTATCACAGTTCCAAGTGGCAGGGACTATTTTTATTTTTTCTCATTTCATAGAAGAAGTCCAAGCTCAGAGAGGTGAAGTGGACGTTTCTGGAGACGTCAGGTGGTACAGACTCACGTGGCGTATTGCTAAGACAGACTCACATGGTGTTCTGCTGAGGTAAGACCTATGGGAGAACACATGAAGCTTGGTGATGGTATAAATAGGACTCAATGGACAGTGACAGTGACGGCCAGCTTGCATAGCTAGTTTTGCAGTGTTTGGACTCCCCCCTCCTTTGTCCAAAGGTAGAGGAGAAAAGATGGTAAATAGGACCATGGGCTGTGGACTTATTCAGCAGTAGTTCCTTGTGGTGATTCCAATCTCCATTTTCCATGATACCAGCGGTCCAGTTCAGTAGTGTCAGGATACCAAACATGGATTGGCAGTGGTGACATGATCTAGCAAAAACAGCCAGGACTCTACAGAATTGGCATAAGTCAACAGGAGCGGCCAGGACCAGTCAGGGATACCAGGAGAAGTTCTCTGCCCCGCCTCTCTCTAGGAAGTGAAATCTCTGGGAAGACCAAGATTCGAGACCAACAAAGTGTTGCTAAGCTAGCTGTGTCAGGCTCAGTCGCTGTCCACTGAGTCCTGTTTATACTCTCTCCAAACATCACCTGTCCTCCCATGGGTCTTGCCTGAACAAACCCACCACAGGAACCTGTCTTAGCAAAACACCACATGAGTCTATATCACCTGACATATCCAGAAACTTCCACTTCAGAGAGGTTAACTAGCTTGCCCAAGGTCACACAGCTAGCATTTAATCTCGTCATGAACCCAAAGCATCTCAGTTCAAAGAAAATATCATCCTCACTATCATTACAGGCCTAAGACTTAGCTAAGCACCCAACCTAATCCTTGTTCCCTATGTGCGTACGTGTGATGAGCTTCCTAGTGGCTACGAACCTAACTTCTGTGACTGGTTTCCTTCCTTTGTCACCGGGGGCTCTACACATGATGCATTAAAGGGGTTATGGGCAACTTGTCTTGGTAGCATCTATTCACTCTTGGGGGGAGGAGGGCACATAGGTGACTCTGAGAAAAATATGAGGTCTGAAAACCTTTAACTCACCCTGAAATCACTTCAACTGTGAATTATGTTTGTATTCCCAAAGTAGAAACTATTCAAATGTCTTTCTTCTGGTCACCAGATAAATAAAATGGGATCCACCCCCCCAAAAAAAAAACCACAATATCGTTTGGCAATAAAAGGAAATAACTAACCCCTTAACAGAGAAACTGGGTTAACTTTGAAAATAGTATCCTTAGTGGAGGTGCGGAAGCCAACCAAAGGCCATGTGCAGCTTCACCTGTTAACATGGCTCGCCTAGAGGAGGTCGATCTATAGAGGCAGCAGATACGAGCACACAGGGCTGGAATGCAGGGATGGTCAACAGATACAGGGCACAGGGCACTTTTCAAGGCAATGCAAATGTTTTAAAACTGACTTATGTGATTATTTTCTAACCACCATTGAGCTCAAAGTCATAAACTGTACCCTTTAAAGTAAGTCATTTCTACGTATACAACTTAAATCTCCATAAAGCTACTAAACACAGCTCTACTGTATAGAATGGTGACCATTGCTAATGACAGTGCAGGGTATTCTTGAAAGCTGCCCGGAGAAGGAACGGTGAATGCTCTCATCCCAGAAATAGAGAGTGTATGAAGTCCCGGTGCCTGTGTGCGTGCTGTATGTCAGCTCAGTCACTCGAAAGGCGAGTTGTGCAGGATGGATACAATTGTTGCCTTTTGTTTACAAAAAGAAAACCTGAAGAAGCAAAGTTAACAGACGTGGCAAACCCAAAGGCCCTAAGTGAAAAACGGTTTAGGAGGCAAAACCTGTGGGTTCCGGATGAAGTGGGCATCATTAATCTTTCAACTTTGACTTTCAAAGAAAACCAAGCACTTTTATTTTGCTCCTGTGCAAAGAACAATTCTTACATTTCTCCTTTTAGTCATTTGACAGTAAATGATTTCTTTAACAACAACAACAACAAAAAAAATGTATGCAGACCCTACTAGCCTGGAACTCCCCATGTCGACCTGACTGACTTCAAACTCACAGAAATCTGTTTGTCTCTGCCTCCCTAGTGCTGGGGTTAAAGGCCATGCCTCACCTTTCTACTCTTTGAAGAGCCCAATAAAAGGCTTCTCCGCCCTTGAATAGGATCTTCTTGCCAGCTGGGGCTGGACTACTGGTAATGCTTGCGAATGCTCAGTGCATGTGTGATCATAGAATAAAAAGCCTCCCTCCATCCCCACCCAGAACAGGACCTGACCTATCCAATCTCCTCATAGACCCAAAGACTATGGGGATGGATTCTGGATTTCGTATTGCTAAAATCGAGCCTATTTTCTACCTGGCTTTGAGATTATGGGGCTGTGCAGTGGTGGGACACAATGAGAGCCTGGCTCCATCACTCAGAGCACCAGGGAGGAAAACAAACTTGTGACTAGTGCTGGCAATATCCCACCTGGTCCTCCGGCTCCAGCTTTCTGGGTCTAGTGGCCAGAGCTGCTATGGGTTTTGTGCACCATGATGTGGTGATGGCTCTCTGCTGGGACCTCCGTAGGGACACCTCAGCTCTCTGCTGCTTCCACGAGAACACTGGGGGCACGGTCATCATTTCTCTCTCCCCAAAGCTCTCCATGCACAGTACTTCAGCTGCCCAGAGCAACAGCCTGTTCCCTACTCCCCACCTTGCTGGCTTTCTTCCTTATCCTGCCCAAAGCGCTCAGATAGTAGGTCGACCTTTGTATATGCTTCCCTGGTTAGAGATGGGAAATGCTCTAGATGACGTTAGCCTTAAAATGCAGACTGAGTAAACTGGACTGTCTTTCATACTGTCAATGGGTCTTACCAGTCGGCCCATAGCCTGAACAGGACACAAGGGCAACCTCTTCTGAACAAGAGGGTATTCACCAGCAAGCAATCCTTGGCTTCAATGGCAACACTGGCCCTTGCTTCTCCAGGAGAATACCTTTGGCCTTTAACAGCAACTCTTCCCTGAGGCTTACCAGATTTTGGACCTAGCAATGTTCCACAATCTTGCAAACTAATTCCTTAAAATGCACATGTGCACAACAAATGAATATAATTGTACACACATACATACATATACATATATGTATACATGTATATTATAGACATACATATATCCACACAGGTATAACACATACACACATGCAAACATATACATATATGCATTACATACATATGCACACACATCTATACATAGGCACATATACATCATTGGTTCTAGTTTTCTCTAGTGAACCCTGACTAATACACTCCCAGGCGTTGACCAGTAGGTCTGAGGCTAGCCTGTCAAAAGAAGTTCTTTCATGTGCACCCTAGCCTCAGTGTCTATTTCCAGGGTAGCTAGAATACAATCCCATGTTTCTTGCTGAGAAGGAGTGTAGTATGTGGTTGGGTTGGGCCTTGTGTGCAGATCCAAACAGGCTCCTATGTGAAGCCCTTCTGTACCTTGTGTCTGTCTGTCCTTCAGCTGATCTTTGCTTTTTGGGTGTCTGTGTGGCTGCAGGCCCCCACGGCCCCACTCCACACATGAGCACGTGAGCCCTCAGGGGCTAATTCAGAGCCTACTACTTAAATCATCTCTCTGGAGTGCTCAGTGCCTCTCCACCTCGTGTGAATCTGAACATCTCCGCTGGAGGTAGGCGTTGTGAAGGAAGGAAAGATATGACTAGTTTGTAGGCTGGAGTCCACACCTGGCAGCCTTTCCCACTATATGACAGTATTCGTGCTGTTAGGATCAAAAATGCCTGATTTCAGAAAACAACAAAAAAAGTGTGCACACTCGAGGGGGATGGCCAAGGGGAAAGGAGAGGACAAGAGAGAGCTTCAGGAGCCCCTTGGAAAGCAAGCAAGTTTTTGCAAAGCAACATTTTGATGAGTTAAGTGCAAATGAATCAGGGATAATGAGAAACACGTGGACTAAATTTCCCCTAAAATATACGAGTTTAAAAATTAAGAGGAAAAAGTGCTTGGGGAAAATGTGTTTTAAGTTTTACCCCCAACTGAAAGCATTCACAGAGCAGAGCGAGATATGTGCTGAGCCCACAAAAATGATCAGGCTGTCCACTGTGGGCAGATAGAATGATAAAGAGAGATTCCCTGGGGGGGGGAGGGGGCGGGCGGCCTGGCCAGAAACAGGGCTTTGCCACGGAGCCTCTGTAGGCTTCCAGGCTGTAAACGGGGGATTTAGAGCCATATTGCTTTTCTTTCATTAATTCTCCATGCAACAGGAAGCACTGAACTTTGGGCATAACACTAATGAATAAATAATACGGTCGTTTGAGAACATGAATTATGTTCGGTGATTTTATTAAAGGCCTCTGAGGTCTATATTAACGAGAGGTCTGAGAAGCACAGGAGAAGTGCTAGGGCCAACCCTGGCGGGGGAACGATGGTGAGGGACTTAGCTCATCAGCTGTGAGTGACAAGGACAGGTGCCAATAAGGGCCACAGAGCACATGGCCTGCTGCCAGTTGGAGCAGCAATCCTGCTCGGTAATAACCTGTTGGAGACATCAATTCTTTCCCCCAACCCAGAGGTGACAGCAGAGTTCTATCCCCTCCATGTTGGAAGCTTAGTCAGAATCAGTGGTCTCTTTTCACATGCTCAGAAACAGGGACAGAGTTCCAGTTTTGTGTGAGTGAACATAATTTTTAGGTAAGAGAAAAAACATAGTGTTTGGGAGGAAGATTTATTTGGTTCTGAAGTAGGAAGGCTTGGAGATGGCAGCACGAGGTTGGAGACGTTGTGAGCTCTAGACCCATCTCTGGTAACATCGGATCTAGACGCGTGGACAGAGGCGATAATCGGGGAGAAGCTTTGATACCTGGTCTTGAAACTTCAGCCTGGGGTCACGACTGCTCTTCCCAGAAAGAGAGAAGAGGAGACAGGGCAGGAAGAGGAGCAAGAAGAGGGGAAGGAAGAAGAGGAGGAGAGAAAAGAGGAGACAGGGGAGGGGGAGAAAGTGAAGAGACTGAGAAGACAGCAGATCAGAAAGGGAGGAAGAGAAGCAGAAACACAGGCTTCATTTGTATCTCCAAATAGTCCAGCGCTTGGGACTTCGAGCCAGGTGGATTATAGGCTAGCCTAGTTGATAGCACAAAACCCTATGTGATACATAAATAACAAAAGACCTGGGAACTACTACCTAGATACTAATCCTTCTCTAGCTACATTCTTCCCACAATGACCTTCCTTGCGATCAGATTCCTTCAAGGCCCTGTGCTGACTCCAGCCTGAATCCAAAGTCAAGCGGAAGCACCACACATATACCTTGCTGTAAGGACATCCAGTCATGAACATCCAAGATGGGCCAGGGTCCTAACAGAAGAAAAATGTATTTCTTTTTTTTTTTTTCAAAGATTTATTTGTTTATTTTATGTATATGAGTACACTGTAGCTGTCTTCAGACGCACACCAGAAGAGGGCATCGGATCCCATTACAGATGGTTGTGAGCCATCATGTGTCTGCTGGGAATTGAACTCAGGATCTCTAGAAGAGCAGTCAGTGCTCTTAACCACTGAGCCATCTCTCCAGCACAAAAAACATATTTCTAAAAGCACATTCTTTCTTCCTTCTAGCAGCATGAGGGAATGTTTGATCAGCTATGATTGTGGGCTCTCAAGGAGTTCAAAAGCCACTGAGCCCATGTCATTGCAGTCTGATATAACATGAGAGGGAATGTTCAGTGTGAGCACAGCTATGAGTCTATCACCCAGAAGCTGAGGCAGGGGGATTGTAAGTCCAGTCCAGCATGGGCGACAAAGTGAGATCCTGTCTTAGACTAAAACCAAAAACAAACAACAAGCAAACAACTAAACAAGAACCCAAGCAAACACAAAGCCCAAAGGAGTAAAAAAGGACTCATCTTCATATCCTTGGACTCCAAGACAGCCAACGAGTGGAAGCAAACCTAAGGACGTGACAGGGAACATGCTTGTGTGGAAAGGAGAAAACCTTCCGTTTTAGAAGCAAACGCCTCATTCTGCCATTTACCCCGAGAGCAAGGCAAATGAGGCTCCTTATGGGACAGGCTGGCTCTTCAGATGTGCTCAGAGGGCGGGTGTGCACGCACAGCTGTTGATAGCCATTTGCTGTCTCTCTTGGCAGCTGCTAAGGAGGAAGTGATGCCTGCGAGTACACGGAAGCAGACATTTTGGGTCACCCCCAGAGTGCAGAATCGGCTGAGGGAGAACTGCGTGTCCTCATTCCAGCATGGGCCTCCCTCACAGTGACAATTCAGCGGTTAGAGGGGCGTGGGTGAATTCCTTCACCAACACCTCCAGCCACAAAAATGAAGTGAAATGAAGGCGGTGCTCTCTCATCTACAGAGAGCTCTCCCGTCCAGAGTCTCTTCCCACTTGAAACACAGGAAGCTCTAGGCTCTGTGGAAGTCACATTGTTTTTTTTTTTCTCACGATGCATTATGGGAGTCATTTGAGAGAGTATGGGGGTCTTGTTGGGGGGTGGTGGTGATGCATTCCTGAAGTTTTGAAGAGTGTTTAGTACTTGATTAACAAAACTTGGGGCACCAAGTTCATCAGAAGAGCACTTGGTTAAGTCCTCACTTCACCACGCTTCTTCAGTAGCCTTACATAGTTTTTAAAGACCCTTGGAACATGAATGACAGGGTCCAGCTTGGGGTGGTCCCCACATGGACCTGACTACAGGTCTTATCTTGGCTGGGGGTGAGGATGGAAAATGTCAGCCATCTCCTGGTCCAAAGACTCCATCTTAGAATCAGAGACCACACATCAACATAGTCTTTCTCCTCCCCAGGTCATAAGAGGAAATGGTCGATTTAATCACTTCTTGTGATCGATAATTTTTGTTTGTACACCTCCGATGACCAAACTCAGCGCCCACCTAAATTACCCAGGTATCCTTTTAGCAACGATGATAATATTAATAATTTTTAACTCTAGAACCCCATGGTAAGTCTATACCTTCAAAGTCCTTTGCCTAAGAGTAGGAGACAGACAACACTAGAGCGACTTGGAGCCAAGGCTCAGCATCCAGAAAACCTTCCTCCGCCTCGTGCCAATAAAACTATCTTTAACCCCCTTGCCACCACAGCCTGAGACATAAAAGTGACCTTTGATGGCTCCAATCCAAAGAGAGTTTTGTAGCTTGAAGAAAAGTCAGTATTTTCTTTCCATTCTCCAGACCCACATAAGAGCAATCATTGACTTTCCCTATAACCCATTAATTCTATATTTAGGAAACTAGGGGGGGCACAGGGGGTGGCGGTGGGGGAGGTGACAAAGAAGAAAGAAAGAAAACCCAACCACAACCTCATACACAGCAGAAAAGATGGTAGATTCCTCACGACTATGCCGGCCAGGCACCGAGCAGTGGTCTTCTGTGAGGCGTTACCACACTAGAATTGGATTTTTCTTTGCGAGAGTAGGTGAGTTCATTTTTCTTGGATTGAGACTCTGCAGACGGGCTGGAGGTCTGGTATCTTCATCACCTCTGGAGGTGGCTCAGGCTGGACATGCCAAGTCCCACGGATGCCTGCGAGCAGTTTTAAGAGGTTTTTGCTTAGCCCCAATTTTATTAGAATGAAAGCTTTGCACAAGTGAGGGGTTTTATGGGAGTTATTTTTAAAGTAATGTGTTTTTATTGGTTTCTGGTAAGATCAGTGAAATCACATGGCATTTTTAAAGAATTTTTAAACCGAAAAAAGATGTTCAAAAAGCTTGTTTGAAACACAAAAGCTAAGAAAGTCAAAATAAGGTACTTGAACACAGGCAGATTAATACTGAGATCAAAACCATTCTGGGCCAGCAGAAGAAAGGCCTGAAAGACTTTGTCCAAGCTAAGACAAAGGCCAGCTAATTCATCGACGGATCCGTCACTCACTTGCTGAGGTAAGGGCACTGCGCTCTCTGACTCGGTTGCCCCCTCACAGACTCCGGATTTGTTGTGTGTGAAAAGGAAGGCCATTATGAGAAAGCAGATGTGTCATTTCTGATACTGCAGGGCAGGAAATTAGAAGACACGCAGAAACCCAAGGCAGAGCGTGAGCCAGACTTTAGACAAACCCCAAGAGACCCCAGCTGGAATCCCGCCTTCCCTGACCCTCCACTCTCTTCAGCTTTGACTGTAACCTCGGCTTCCCCTCACCCTGATTCCTGAAATAAAATATGCTAAATGTAAAAAAAAAAAAACAAAACAAAACAACAAAACAAAAACAAAACAAAAACAGACACATCTAGCTCAACCTATATAAACAAGGTAAGGCTGTCCTTCAGGTAGAAAACAACTCTAGAGAGAAGGCTGGCCTACCCAAGCTCCCCCAGGAGTTATTTGGTCTTCTAGCCTCCAAAGCCATCTGTCTCAGGGCCCCTCTGCCTGTTCATATATCGATAAAGTGCCGTGTATTTACTAAATACATGCATGTGCATGTTGGCTGTTGCTTTGTTTCTGTGCCTTGTTGTGCTCTAGACATAGGTGTTTCTTATAAATTCTTATGTTGCTACCTAACACTCAGCGTGATGGCAATATGATAATGCAGTAACAAGGGGTCCACACTCATGACACACAGTTTCAAAATACCATCTAGGGTGCAGAGAGCCAACCCTTATCGGAAATAAAATCTGTCAACACCTATAAAGTCTGAATTGCTCAGCTCCTGCAACTGTGAGCTATAATGTTTCTGTTCTTCATTAGTTTTCCAGACTAAGGTATTTTGTTGCAGTAGTAACAAAATGAGTTAAGGTACATATAAAATGCAGAACCATTAGCACCAACCCATAGAGTACGGTCATAAGCTCCATGAAGAAAAGGCAAAGCCTCTGTATCTCTAATACAGTGCTGTAAACTAATTCTCCAGCATGTGTGCTGCTAGAACACTAAATGTGTGGACAAATTTAAAGAATACGTTTCTCCCTATGTTCCTTCCATCAAACCCTTGTGTGTAACACAAGAACAGTCAGAGCTGCTGATGTCCTATATAGTTTATAATGGAAGTCCTCAGGATTCTTCTTAATTTCAGAAAGTACTGGAAGAGTAAATACCACCTGTCCTCCAGAAAGGATCGTAGGAAGGTTGGTATGATCTTCTGAAGGCTTGGATGCAAATTCTTCCTGTGCCATATATAGTGTGGTAGCCTGTGGACTCCTGCCCTACACCACACAGGTGACCAGAGTTAGTACTCAAACTGTTGCCCTTGAGTTGGTATAAGGATTAAGCAAGGCATTAATTTGGGGAACAAAGTTCAGAAATATTATAGGAATAGAGAATTCAAAAGAAGATACCTGTTTAGTATATTTTTCTGCATCACCTATACATCGAAGTTCCATAGAAGACAAGAAAAAAATGTTTTCATAAAGTATGACTCTATTCAGCCATGACAAAATACCCAAGGCTGGGTGATATATGAAGAAAGGATATTTATTTAGTTCACAGTTTGGTAGTTCATGAGAGTATCCCCAGCCCAGGCTTAACTCCGATGAGGACCTCATGATGGACAGCATCGTAGTAATAGAGACACGGGGCAGAGGAGATTGTCAGAGAGAATAGCCAGGGCAATTCTTGATCTTATTAAGCAGCTGGGGTCACTTGAAAACTACATCAATTCCTTCTCAGAGCCACACCCACAATAAACCAAATATCTTGCACTAGGCCCTACCTCGGAAAGGGTCCATCCCTCTCACCTTGTCCACAGTGGAAACCAACCCCAAAGCTTAGCGCATGAGCCCCCATGCCTCTGGGGACACTTGAGGATGGGAGGTACCCCCTGAGCACTGCAGGAGTGAGCTGCATGCGGCTCTTCCCAGGCTGCAGGGGTAGATCCCACCCTGAGATGCTAGTGGCGAAGACATAGGAGGGGAATCCCTCTCCGCAGCTCTCCTCCCGACACTCTTCATCCTGTTTCCTGGCAGCCGGGTGGTAATGCCGGGCTGGAGGTCATGTGTCCACCAGGAATCTATCCTGAGCAAGACAAGGGGCCACAACATTTACACATGCCCGCTGCGCTATAAGTCTGCCTAGTCTTTTTGCTTTGCTTGTTTGTTTGTTTGTTTGTTTGTTTGTTTCATTTCATGGCCTTTCCTATAAACAGTTGAGTTGTTTCAGTGAAGGCTGGATTTCTGGACTCTTCTATCCCTTAGAGTCAATGATAGAATGCCATCTTAAAGAGATTTCCAGCTCTGGAATCTCTTTAAGGGTGGTGGAGGGAATCCACGCGTTTCCTTCCCTCCCTGGTACTGATGAACCAACACGATCAGACTCAGAGTTCCAGCCATAGGAAGAACTCTCCCTCAGGATGACAGGGAGTCCCAGACATTTTTTTGGAACGGGGAGCATGTAATGGAATCTGGGAGTGGATCCAGGACATGGAGGGGAGGCCGAGGCCTGAGCAGGTAGATGCCATTTGCCTGTCGGGAGCAGAGCAGAAGTGGGAAGGGGAGCAGGGGGGAAGGAGGAGAGCAGGGAGGAAGGAGGAGAGCAAGGATGAAGGAGGCAAGGAGCAAGGATCCGGCCGTGTTCTGAGCACGCAGAGCAGAGAAGTGCTGGACTCCTGAGGCTCACCACAGAGGAGGGGGGCGCCTGCAGAGGCAAGAGAGTCAGCCAGAGGTTCCTCTGTCTAGCACAAGGGCTGAAACAAGAGAGCTCTGCTTCAAAACAAGCAAACAAAAAAACCAAGGTGGGACGAGAGAGAATCTCTCCCGAGAGATTGTTCTCTGACCTCCATATATCCACTATGCGGTGTGTGTGCTCCCCCTCCCCAACCCCCCCCCCCCGTCAAAATAAACAGAAGGAACAGGTTACCTTAAGGCAAAGCTAGCCACGTCTGTGTCATGACAACTTGTGTGTCCCTGCCTCCCCCTAGCATCTCTCGCATCTCTCTTTTCCAGGGCCACGCCGCTAGCCTGGGAACCCAATGAAGCTGACTCCCACCACAGGACCCTCTTCTTAGTCCCAGAACTACAGTCCGCTTTCTGGAGAGGCCCTCGTGGCTGGCCAGGTGCGGCCATCTGGATAAGGCACAAGCTGAAAAGTGAGCGCTGATGGAATGGCTGCTGGTTCTTTTCTCCCCTCAGGGGTCCCCGCTAGGTAAGCGGGGCTGGCTAAGTGGATGCTGCTTCACGGTAAGTTCAGGGATGACGAGGATGGGCAGACAGGTGGCTTGAGGAGTCACCCACTCCCTGGCCGGGCGTGACTGGCTCTCTAGACAACCTCACCAGACTCTGGTCTCATCGGCTCCCTCCTAGCCTCAGTGAACCTCTCTCAAGAGATGAACCCATTGGAAAGAAATTATCTTAAAACACACACACACAGAGACACACACACACACACACACACACACACAGACACACACAGAGAGACACACACACATCTCATCATTTCACAAACCATCCAATTGATGGAAGGCAGGTTTCTAGTTGTGAATTAGCAAAAAAGGCCAGGCTTATAATAAAGTAGATCAAAAGTCTCAGAGGCCAGGCCAGGATTATTCCACTAAGATCTATGCAAATATATGTACATAGAGAGACATAGATAAAGAATATATATAGAGAGAGACTATATGCATATATACACTAAGATCTATGCAAATATATGTACATAGATATAGATAGGTATGTATATATAGACTGTATACACATATATACATATATACACTAAGATCTGTGCAAATGTGTATATACATACACACACAAACATATGTGTGTGTTTATACTAGCCACAATCCTAAGAGCACCTCCAATGGTTTGCTTGATGTCCTCTCTGTAGCCTGCCTTTCACCCTGAGGACAAAGTTTTCCTGAAACATTAATAATAGTGACCCACTAGACCTGGATGAATAGTGACACCAGTTCTAAACAGTGAAATGAATGCTAAACCCATGTTCAAGCCCTGGAAGTTCTGAGGACAGTTAGAGAGCACTTCCCCACTTAGAATAAGCAAACCGAGAGCAAGGACAGACCGTAAATAGTTAACTGTATCAATGCATGTCCAGTTGTGATAAATAGCTGGAGGCAAACCCCAGCAAAGCTGTTTGCTGGGCTTGAGGGCGACTGGAGGCAGAAGGGTGCTGTGCTGGTGGGGTGAGTGGTCACGGGAGCCTCCCCAAGGCCGTGGTGTTCAGCAGAGACTGAAGGATGCGCCACTGGGGAGATTCCAAGCACTCCAGGTGCAGGAACAACAGGGTGTGTGAAGGCCCAGAGATGGAGGTCAGCACAGCCCAGGAGCAGAAAGAAGGTCCTTTCGCATACAGAACATGGGGTCCAGCCAGAGTTCCGGTAAGAAACTTGGGGACACTAGCAGGCACCATGTCCTATAGCACAGTGGCAGTCACACTGTGTGGCTTCTTGCAGGACACTGGCTCTATGTGAAGATCAACCAGGCTTCTGGTTGGACAACAGGCTGTAGGGAGCTGGGACCCATGGACCAAGAATCAAGGACTTGTTGGGAAAGGTCTAGCCCCAGCCCTGTCTTCCCCATTGGTAGGCTGTGCTAGTTGTTTTTCATCTCCAAGCCTCCATTTTTTTTTTTTTTTGGTTTAAAAAAATGAGAAAATCTTCTGGGTTTCAGAATATTTTTATTTGTAATTGACATATAGTATTTCTTTGTAGTTAAGGAACCTATGTGAGACATGTTAACACGTACATGTGTGAGGGTCAGGTTACAGCAGTTATAGAGTCATCCTCTGGGTGTTCACCAGGTCTTTGTGTTGAGAACATTTAAACCTCAGGACTATTCTGACATATTTCATTGTTATCAGCTATGGCCATCCTCCTGCCCAGCTCTACCCGCCACCCCGACCCCAGATCCATTTTTGAGGACCCTTCAAGCCATGACCTTCCGACCCTTAATCCTGCCTTGTCGTTTGGCCTCAGAGACAAATCTGTATACCTTAGCTAATAAGGAGGCAAAAGGGTTTAGGCCAGCTTGTGGTTTGTGACTAGAGGGCTGGAAAGTCAATCAGCTGCCCTGACACCCACAGGCCATGCCACTGTGTCCTGCTGTCTCAAAGCGCGCAAGACAGAGAGACACACAGCTTCTCAAACAGCAGCTCCTGGGGAGTCTTTGGGGAACTTCACATCGTACTTGACTCTATGTTCCCCTAAAAGTATAAAGTGGCCCCTGGTATCCCGTGTGCCATGAGGAGATGCTTCCTCCAGGCCCGCTCTCCAAATGTTAACCAAGGAGAGAGAGACCGGACCTGGCGTGAATTGAATCTGGCTCTTTCCGGGCCTGCCCCCTGCTTGCTCTGCTTCTTTCATCTCCCGAAGTGGTCCCAGGATGAGAGCCTCTCACTGGCCTGGTCAGATGGTTCACCCTCTGACTTCCCAGCATCCCTCTCGCTCGGACCCTTGCTTGTGCAGCTGCTCCATGAAACGACTCACATACGTCTCCGGCCAGCCCGTTTATTTTTACAAACAATAAATAGGACGACATTCCACGGTGTCCCACCCCGTTAGGCCTTGTTTACAGAGCCGTGGAGACAGTGACGGAAGATTGCTCGGGTTTGTACAGATGGTGGCCCACATGTCGTAAATCGTGACCGGGGAGAGAGGGTTTTGTTTCTTTCTTAAGAAACACAAACAACAACAACTCGCCCCACCTCCCCGCCCGTTTTTATTTCCCTCCCCACGGTCACGAGGCATTAAAGAGGCCTACAAATCATGGCGGGATGATATTAAGCTGCCTCAATAACGCTTGGGATCCCTTCCGGTGTGTGATTCTTCTTCATTAGAAACGATAGCCCACGTGCCCCAAATCCTCTTTCCCTCACCTCAAAATTTATAGATCACAGTCTCTAAACTAATTGTTAGTTGCACACTAGGCTGCAAGCTGTTCATCCACAGAGCAATTACCTCGGAGGCCTTGATTAAAGGCGAGGGATGCAGAGGGGCAGCGTGGGCAGGGTCTCCTGGTACCCACTAACAGGAACGAAGCGTGTAGCATGCCCTATCCATCACTAACTGTTGTTCAAAGGCCAAGACGTGACAGGCAGCAGTGGGGTGCAGGCTGCTGACTTCCTTTATGACATTGTGAGCTTCCAGTTAACACTTTACTAGGAGAGGAGACAGGGCTCAAATCTTCTGCCTTCCGCCGTCCCTCTCAGGCGGTAGGGTTTCCCACAGCCCGTCTATTCAAGGAACTTCTGCGAGTAAGAAAAACAAGTGTTCCTTCGCAGCACTCTGCCTCCACACTTCCACTACTTCCAGAAGGTTCTTGAGGTCTATCACAATCCCAGTTAGTACACAGTTCTCTCCTGAAAATGTAAGACCCACTGTCGGAATTAGACAGTTTCGATTGGAGCTTGTTGAGATAGGGAAACTGAGGCTTAGCGGCAGATAGGGATTTGCCTGACCTGGGGCAGTCAGCTGGCACCCTTGTGAGGTCTCGCCCTGCTGTATTCGGATGCACTGCTGCTGAGAAACAGTGCGGCCTAAGGAAAGCTGGCCATCTGGAGAATGAGTTTTCAGCCAAAATGTCACAGGAGAAACGGGCCTGCTTGCCTGTCCCCTGGCTCTAAGGCTCGATGGG